>JAUZND010082233.1:0-15933 GCA_034780555.1 Coelogynopora nodosa | reverse complement strand
GTCACACACCAACCTGTCACAGACAACCCTGTCACACCACTCTGTCACACACCGCCCTGTCACACACCACCCTGTCACACACCACCCTGTCACACCACTCTGTCACACACCGACCTGTCACACACCACCCTGTCACACACCACTCTGTCACACACCACTCTGTCACACACCACTCTGTCACACACCGCCCTGTCACACACCACCCTGTCACACACCGCCCTGTCCCACACCGCCCTGTCACACACCGCCCTGTCACACACCGCCCTGTCACACACCACCCTGTCCCACACCACCCTGTCACTCCGCCACAGGTCCACGGCAAACGGTACGCCTACCGCTTTGACTTCTCCGGTCTCCTTCAAAATCTACAACAGCAGCAGACAACCGGGGTAGACCAACTTGAGTATGCCACCGCTGCTGCTGTTGCCGCCGCCATGGGCGGTCGAATGACCGGGAGAATGACGGCGGCTGGCTACGCTGATTGGCTGGCGGCGGCTCAGTTGCATTCGCACCATCATCACTATCATCATGGTGGACACCAGGGACTGACTGGTGCAATGGCTGGACCGCAGGTTTGTCTGAAGAAGGGAGATTATATCTTATTGACTATTTGGTGGGCATGTGGGTCTATGTGAATTAGACCTATGTATTATTTTCTGTGGATTTGTGAGAATACCTATAATTTCAATTTTTGAATCAATTGATTTCTACAACTAGCTGCAAAGATCAAAAAGGTAAATAGAAAACACATCTTTATGTGAAGTAGTATTTATACATGTATATATTTATATATGTTATTATAAGTATTAATTATGATGCAATTTAACTGTATTACATAACACTTACAACAGCATCATTTTCTGCGTATTCTTATTCATTTGTGATAAAAAAATTACTTTACTATTTAATTTTATAAGTAAATCTATTTAAAAGAAACTAAATGCTGAGTCAAATTATGAGTCAAATTCTGAGTCAAAATTGAGTCAAAATGCTGTGAGTCAAAATTGAGTTAAAATGCTGTGAGTCAAAATTCTTTCAGTTCCAATGCTTTACTCGCAAATCTAATACAAAAATTGCAATATGTTGAACAATTTAAAACGATTATATTTTATAATTTTTTTGTCATAATTGTGAAACATATAAGATCAAAGCATAATCTTTCAGCTATGGTTATATTATAAGTATATCTGCGATAAGTTATTGGGCTGGTCTAAATATCTATAGATAAAAGTATAAGTTAATTATAGCACTCCTAATTAATAAGGTAAAAAATTTGCGATTCAACTCATTTGATGAAGGATGGGTACAGGATCAAGATAATAAATAAAAAGAATTAATTGAGTTAATATTCAGATAAGTTAAAAGCTGCATCCTAAGACAGTAATAATTAGTGTTGTATGAATTTATTTGTCAAGTTGGCAAATTAACATGATGATAAGAGTTAGTTGACAAAAAGATTTGATGTGAAACGATCGTAAAGTTCTCCTAATTTAGCAACTTTTGGCTTTTGTGAGCATTTTGTTATTTCTATATTTTTACAATATACTTCATAAAGATAATAATAGTTTATTAGTTTGGCATATTACTAAAAAAAATGAGAGTAGCAATTAAAATACGTTATATATTTTAAAATGTTATATTATAAACTTACTATATTTGTATATACTAATACTATTATTATACCATAAATACATTTTTAATACTATTATATATATATATATATAATTCATTTTTGAATTATTGTTTTATTATTACAACAATTAAATATTAAAATTTAATAATTATATAATAATAATACGGACAAAATTTCGTGTGTGACCAAATGTTATTATAGGGCAAATAATATATATTATGTTTCCAATTCTTCTTGCAAAAGACCTATATAACTGTATCACATATTTAGCTACTTCTTTTAATATACGTCAAGTATAATGAAGGGGTCACTCTTATGAGTTCAAACCCCTACTTTTTGTAATACATATTTTTTAATGAATTAATCTTGATATAGAAATTTTTTCAACATATAGAACTAGAATGCTTTCCATCTTTACGTGTGTAATGGGTATCTTGTATCACTTGTTCGTTATATATACATATATATAAAATACGTATATTATAATTTTGTATGTGTATAACTTACATACCTATATTATATATATTAATAGATATTTTAAAATAGTTATTGCAAATTATAAGATGAAACTTATATTCCAAATTTGCAACGTAATTACTTTCAAACCTTATTTTTTAATATCCACAAATATCCTATCTCCTCTCCTTTTCCCAGTCGTTACAGGCCTCCAATTTCCACCCAATGGGTAGCCCCTACGCCTGCCCAATGTCCCCTTGCACACCCTCGTCCTGGTACCACCCGGTCGCTGGGCCACACCACCACCACCACCCGGTACTGCAGACCGCGGGGCCGGCCATGTCCGCTCATGCTCTCCCGCAGACCGCCTCCATCGCCTCCCCAGGAGAGTCGAAGTTCTTTTCACCCAATCAAGCGAGTCCGGCCTCCTCCTTCCTTCACGCCACGCTGCCACCTCCTCCTCCTCCCCCTCCTATTGGTGCAGGACCGCTAGCCAATCAGGGGACGCGGGAGATTTCATTTCGATGATTTAAATATTATTTTATGGACGATCAGTAGTGATTGACTATATAATTGTATTGATTCTGTGAGGACATGGACGGTCATTAATGAAATGACCAAACATAGACAAAACAAATACTTTTTTTTAATAGAAATAGAAATATATTATTTATTATGTATATTCAAAATATTTAATTTATTTTTATGAATTTTTTTTGGGATATCAAGCTTGGAAAGACGAGTTATACAAACATTAGAATAGATAACATATTTTAAAATTATAATTAAAAATTAAATAAAAACTTTTTCCGATGAAAAATAATAAAGATAATTTTAAGATTTACTTTGTATCTTGTCATTAAAGGATTGTCATTCAAATTAAGTTAGGCCATAGAAAGGAAGGAACTTTTCTATATATAAAAGAAAGGAATCGTACGCTTGGAAAGTTGCAATTTTAGGTATTTATTGCGTTTTATTTGTACATAATTTTAGATATAATTCATTGTGGACACTTTCAAAATTACCATTCTGTAATATAACTTTAGCTTATATGCATATATATTCTAATATTAAAAATTCAACTTTTATTTGCTGATAATTTTTCATTAAAAAATTACAAATTTCGTAATGCACCATGCCTTAATATAAAAAAAACATTATAAGAGCATGTCCAGGAATTTTTTCATGATAAATTTGTAATTAATGTTGGCGACAATCAATGTAATGTTTTAAGATACTTGGACACAACTCAACGTAAAGTTGTAGGAAACGCAGACTCCATTCAACAAAAACTTCCGAAAATGGTAGAACCATTACTTAACATAATATTCTAGGAAAGGTAGGTAGGTAGGCACCACCGAACACAAGGTTAGGAAACGCAGGCTCCACTCAACTTATCCTATAGTAATAAAAATGTATAGGCACCTCACAACGTAACATAAGAGACGACATTGAAAACAATGTTACATTTAATGATTAAAAATATCATAAAATATGCAATGAAAATACAACCATAAACGATTATGAAAATAATAACGTGTAATACGTGTAATAAAACGTATAATAATAACGTATAATATACCAAAGACTCTATATTAATTATTAACTATACAATTTGTATATAAATATCTATAATATATTAATATACAGAGTCTTTCGTATACACTTCTGATTAGCAAAATAAATTTACAGTGTGGTATTTTTTGTTGCACTATAGTCTTGTTACAGTCGATTCGGTCTACACCATCGATTCAGTCTACAGCAACGGATAGTAACGACCTAAATATATGTGCATTTAGTATGTATGTAAATATGTATGTAAATATGTATACCGTTACTTAACATTAGGGTAATTTTAAGTTATAAAATGAAATTTAAATTATGAATTCGTTTTGTAAGTCCAATTTATCAAGGTAGTTAATTATAATATTCATATTTCACTAAATCATTTGATCTAATTGTATAGCAATATGCGTTCAAGTTCATTTTATAAAGTAAATCATTTAATAATGTATTAAAAAAAATTGAATCTTTTAATAGCAAATAATAATTTATATACTGAATTATACACTTAAAACATATAATTAATGAATATATTTAATTTTTATATTTATTTTGATATAATATAAATATATTATAATAATAATATAATAATAATAATAATAATAAATATAATTATAATTCACTTATAAAATATAACAATATTATATTATATAATAATTATTAATTTAATAAAATAATTCACAATAATACACATATTATCAAACTAAGGAATATGCGCAATCTATACATACTTACAATATTTAACAATTTTAACAGTAAAAATAATACGTGAAAATAACGACATACATCCAACACAAGCTAGTATATTATTACAACCTAAACACATTAACAATGTCATGCATTGCTTGCAATCAATACACTATGGTTAAGGTAAACAGATAGGGAGTAATGCTTATGGGCTACGTTAAACTATAGACAAAGAGAGAAAATTGGCAATAGTAGGGCAATGCAAAATTGAGAACTATATAATAATATATTATATTACACAAGTATAAAGAAAAAACATACAAGTAGAGGTGTGTTAAAGACTTCTATAGGTGTGATTAAATTAATTTTAACATGTTCAATCTAAACACAAATATCAATAAAAATACAAATATATGTATATATATAAATTCATAATTAAAGTCTGAAATATCCGGGACATCCAACTTTATTTTCGAGATGATCTTATTCTCTATAATTATTTCTAGATGCCCCCGCCTACAATAATCCTATTTAATTAAAGTTTTATAACATCAAAATCAACAAAAAAATAGCTGGACAAACTTATATTCACTATCAAGACACCTGTATTTGATGAAGCAAAACATTATAAAAAAAAATTAATTAGATAAAATACAACCAATATCTACAATAGTATACATCAAATAAAAAAAAATTAAGTTATTAAAATAGATTACAATGAATATACATATTCGTGTATTATATAATAATCATGTATAGTGACTTTAGATTGGCGTACATATAAAAAAAAGTGAACAAATAAAGAACACAGCTTAGAAACAGTTTAATGTCGTAACCAAAAATAATCGAGTTAAGTACCAGTTCTGAACCAGAAAACTTAATTAATAGATCGGCACTATAGAATCAGAAAAGGCACTGTTTAGGCACAGACATATAATATAAATTTAAGTGTTTGAAAACAGCGATGATAATTTTTTAATATTGTTTTTCCAACAACAACATTCGATTATGTTTCGTGTATACAAAAGAAATTGATTTATTTCTTAATGTCGAATTTTAATTATTATCTACTGTAGATGATAAGGATAAATAGTAGTAAGAGCGATGAGGGACCAACATTTACTGTACCTTGTTTTGGTATACATATTTAGTTTATTGAAGGGTACCTAGATGTAATTTGATGCGCTGATTTCAAATCTATTGGAGGCCACTCTCTATCTTGGTAGCGTTTTTATGTAGTTGCGATCGATTACGTCACAAAAACTTTTTATAGCAAATTTTCAAAGGTGTGTTGATTGAAATGATCTGCATTCAAATCTTCCGGAGGCCACTAATTAACTAGTTATCATTTTATAATTAGCGATGATGACGTTATCATCTAACTTTATTAGAAAAGTTTATTGATTAAAAGATTCTTATATAATATCATTTAACCCTTCGTACGTGGAGGAAGGGGGTATGGAATTTTTTCAAAGAAATTAAGTTTTTGATTGAACTATATAATGTATGACTTTGATTTGTTTTATTCAGTGGCTAAAATACTTTTATCAAACTAAAAAATATAGCAAATATAATCTATAATGTTTTTACATACCAGAAAAAATTGTGTTATTATTGAACTATGTTACACCCCCCTGGGTTTTCATACTTTCTGATGATATTAGAAGCAAAAACTTGCAACATTAATAAAGAATAGTTTATATACATATAACTTGAATAATTAAATTATTTATTAAAATAACCAGCAATGTAAAATAATACTCAAATAGCATTTATACTACTTATAGCTTATTTATATAAGTAGTATAATTATAAAAAATATACCTAACAAATATAGATCTTGTGTTCTGGAATCAGATGCAAAAAGAATAAAGTAAATTGGTTGCATTGATTAAAATTTATAGAATATAAGGGTTATGCATATATAGCATATATATGGTTATTTTCCCATAGTTTTCCTAACAGTAACTGGAGTTTATGACGTAATCAGGTCATAAAAATGATACCATTCGATTAATTGTTTTGCTCTCCCCGCAGGTATGCAGCGAGAATAGACTCTGGTAGTGATGTTGTCTTCTCCAATACATACCATGATATATATCTTGAATAGTTACAATGGCCATATACAACAAAAATATGAGATCATTCTTTTTAAGGCATATACAATATATGGAGTAGCCAATCGCCTTCTCTTTCTGCGCGATGATACAGGTGTATGATTACAAGTATTGCGATGAAGCAGTTAACCCAGAGGCAATTTATTCTTGATTGGCGAGCTTTATCAAATTCCTATGTTATTTCAACTACTGTTGTGTTACCAGTAAAAATAAGAGGTTCCAGAAGTGCAGTGAATACCATTCGAAAACCTCTTACTGCTTTGGGCGATGCCTTCCCATTAAAAATGTGACTGAAACCATTGAAGGCTACATTAAGGAGTACTTCCAGTCCACTAGAACTCATTTAATCACCAATACAACCAACAAACGACATCAGTGTATACTTTCCTCCTGGTCGTACTACCAAGTTATCCCAGCAAGTTAGATGTGACCACTTTATTTGTAGGATCACTTTGTAAAGTTGCAGATATGTGAATGTATGCCATGTCATGCTGCTTCATGAATTCTTCAATAAACATGAGTGTGGTCGCGGTCCATATCAGGGTGTGCAGGAGAAGAATCAATCAGAGACCCGAAGACAAATTAGAAGAGGACATTCCCGTACTTGTGCGTGGCACAGTGGTTGCTCGATCCTAAAGAATTATTAGAACTTGTTGCGTGTGGATGCAAGTCAGTGTCAATGTGTTCCAGGGATAATTGTAGTTTCAAGTCAGCTGGCGTATCATGTACTTCATAGTGAAAGTGTGAAGCGAAAGAACACTGTGCAAATGTGCATACAACGAAAATTGAACATGCAGTCGAGACTGATGAGGAAAACAAATCTGACTGGTGCGGACTTCTCATGAACAAAATTATTATATACCCGGTAAATAAAATTATGTTGATTTAAACATGTTTTCGACTCTTATTAATATAATAGTTAAAATTAAAAGTAGTTTGCTATAAATAAATAAGTGAAATAAGAGAATAAAAATTGTATTAAAATATTAATGTCATATAAAGCGAACTTATGTATGTTATACTTAAAATAACGAATATTTTTCATCATTATTATTTCAAGTTTTAGTCTAAAAGAGTCTAGTGTTTAAATCTTTTTAGTCTTTTATCTAATCTAAATAATACTTTTAGTTATTTCGATATCTCCCAATAATGATTCACAGGATTAAAATGTGATCATAATATAATGAAAATGTAATTCACTACTATTGTATCCTACAAAGCAAAATCAAAAGTAACGTAATATCAAATAATGCAATATGTATATTTTAAAAATACATTTATTACGTGCACAGAAACAAAAAAATTGTAATGGAAAAAATCTCAGTTTCATTATGGCGTATTCAAGTGAAATCAGTTGCATGATTAAAACTCAATAAATGAATCAATAGAACAATGTTAAAATCCAAATAAAATAATTCACAGCAGTTTAGAAAAGCATAGTTTAGAGAGCAAGCATAATGGACGGAAAAACACGGTTCAACTGACATAATATATTACAACTGTCTAAAGAACAGTTTTTACGGATAAAATATATATATCTTCTAACAAAAATAGCGTTAAAACACATAATCCAATAACAACGCAGATTTTGCAGAGGTAGAAAATTCATTATCAGAAGTTGATCAATATTGACGAAATTAGCTTTAAAATACATAAACTTGATTTAAACTATTGATAAATATATATTTAAACAAAAAACAAGCGCGTCAATAAAAAGTTATCACAATTAACACAAAAAATCCTTTATTTTGTGATTTAAAAGTTTAAAAATTGATTGCTTGACTTATAATAAATTGTTCATAATAAAGACTCTAAGACCCGGTCAGGAACAATAAATCCACACGACAGAATTGCAGTCGATAAATAACGATTTACATCATTTTAAGAAACTGATCGTTTATTATCCGGTTCCTTTTCACTCGAAGACGGTGCAGCAGCACTGTCTGTCGCCACCGGGTCAATCGGTGCAACTGGCGCCAATCGGGGTGACGACATTTCACAGTCAAGGGAGAAGGAAAGTGAAAGTGACGAGTTGACGCTGTTGCCTAGCGACATCATCTCGACACTGTCGCCAACACGCGGCGTGAGTGGGAGGGGCACCGCTGTCAAGCCGAGGGAGAGGTCTTCTACCATTCCGGTCTTCGCCTGTGGGTTACAAGACATGTTGTCAAGATGAAGAATTGTTTTGGACCAAGAGAACTTTGCTCAGAGGCAGCTAGACGAAAATTTTGAAAATAGTATTTATTTAAGGAAAAAGTTAAATATAACAGCTATAAATTTGAAAGATATCTAATTTATTTGTAAAAAATTCAAATATATTTGTAATTATATTAGATGACATTCCAATTGTTTGATATTCGACTTTCAAACATATCTAAATTTCAAATCACTAGGACTGTTTAGAAGGAAAGCTATTTTGGGGCCATCTATAAATATTGGTAACTTAAACTCCCCTCCGATACGATAGCGCCCATTTTTGTAGACCCCGACCCCGACTCACAACAGTATATAGTTTTTTAATTCACTCTGTTTTCTGCTCACCTAATCAGTTATGCTAATATTTATAACTTAACGCATGTCAACATTAATAAAACAACAAAGTCCACTATTACATTGTTATAATTACTTTTCTACTGTGACATAATAATGTGAGAATTCTGAAGTGTAATTATTAATTTCAGCTATAGGTCTGTATTGATTTCAGCTATAGGTCTGTATCAATCATTAGGTTACCTTGTTGTAATCGATCATCATGTCTTTGAAGGCGACAAAATCAGTGAACGTCAGAAGCATTTCAAATACTTCTCCCTCAAGTTTATCTCGACGCTCCCTACAGTGAAACAAGTTGAACTTCTAATGCAACAAGCCAAAACTTTTTTTTTAATGTATTCATAATTTGACAAAACATTAAAAACATTCTTAAACATTATACCCTTATTTTATTTGCACAATATTCAATACAAAATGATGCTAAAAATGTACTTCTTAACTTGTTTTACAAGAAATTGTCAAACTATAAATAAATGTAACCTTTCGTCGGCTTAGTGGCGCGGGTAACTAAGCCACCCATAGTACATGAAATATAAACTCAATAACCTATAGATAGACTTTAAATTTGTTCATAGCATACTAACTCTGTGACAAGCATTAAGTGTAAAAAGAATTGAACAAAGTTTGCTGATTATAAAATATGGATTCGGATTAAATTTTGAAATCTGGAATAGAGCTTTTCTATATGATATTTTTATCAGAATCTTTTATGCGTAGTATTTATACTTAAAGAATTCAATATATTTTTAATAAATTTACTGAAAATGTCTAATCCGTATTATAATTCAAGCTGATCTCTGATTAGTGCAAAATCAATAATTATTGATTCTAATTAATGAATTATAATTACACTTTGAATTATAGGAAGACACAGAGATTTAAACAGATGGCTCTGTGAAGAACATGTCGAGTTATTAACGCTGTTCTCGGCACGACAAATATCATATTAACAACTATTTTGTAATAATTAAACTTCTACTTATAGTTATTCAAACTTACATTAACTGTACTGAGAACTCCTCCATGGAGAAAGTCGGCATTCTTTTAACCAATTCTTTTGTGAGTCTTTTCTCTAATATATCAATCTGCGGCAGGATTATATTCACAAATATAATACATTGTTATAAACAGATCAGGGGTTTAATTTAGGCAGACTATTCGATATACAATTTCAATACAATACAATAAAACAATTTTCATTTATTTCGAAATAGCTGAGTTTGGTTTAAAAACTAAATACAAAATAATATTAATTATTTTTTACAATTTCCAAACCTAACTTCTATCGGATGCAAAAAACATTTTCAAATATTTAAACAGTCATATTTTCATCATTCTGATAAAGTGTTTTTGTTGTTTTTTTGATACTGCAACTGCAAGATGCAAACCATTAAGAAATTTATTGTAAATATCTAATCTCTGTTTCCTAAACATTGCGCGAAAAATTAGATAAAATAATAACTTCAACGTTCAATCCCCCTTTCCGTCCCGCGGTCCAATTTTTGCTTCATTAACTAATTTATTCTCTGTTTATCTAAAACTGCATGTTTTCATATATATTTTACTGATTCGTTCTTTGTTGACTTTTCTGTACTACATACTAAATCATGTAAAAAATTGGGATATTATTAACTGAAATGTTTTATTAATATTTACTCAATTATTTTACATACATCTAATATTAAATCTAGTCCATTTATTATACTAATCACGATATTTATAAAAAATAGCAAATGAATAAAACGAAAGTACATAACACTGAACTTTTTCTAAAATATTATTGAAAACACGACTGTGCGATTGTTAAAATATAAAATATTGAGCAATATACATTGAAACAAGTGTCTTTGAACACTTACTACACAAACGTGCAACTTACTTCACAATGAACAAATTATAATATTCATTCTAATGTTTTAAAAATACTCAATCACATATTCAGAAAAATTAATCATCCAAGAAATATGTTAATCCACCGATACATTATTTAAAAATTCATCCAATAAAAAGGCTTACGTACATAAGCTTTGTGTATTTCAGTATAGCATAATTTGTTTTCCTCATCATCAGTGAATTTAGAAGAATATTTCCGCATAAATTTATCTTGTAAATCTTGAAAGTGATCATCTGAAACAAATGAAATGAGAGAATACACGTTGGATATAGCCTATCTGAAGAACGATACAAAAGGTATTAAGTATGCATAAGCAAATTATATTTAATTTATAAATAGTATTAAGGTAATACCACACATCTAGTCTAATCAATTATTATTCTTGTAAATAGATTGCGGGAAAAACTGTAGAAATTGTAAAGAAAAACCTGCTGCATGAACGGTGCCAAGTCCCAGTTTATAGACAAATATACACAACAATTTAAATCTTCATACTAAAAATTTTACCAAGTAAATAGCAAGTAAATCCAATTCAAACCATTTCAATTCCACTACAGCTTACATGTTTTTTATAACTTAATTAAGTGGGTGCTGAACTATGGGAACAGGGATAGTTGTGCGCACATAAACCGATAAACCCTTTTTTATTATAAATATCAGTTGTTACACGTATTTTCTATATGATCCGGTCTGTCCCCAAATATTCTTCTGCTTTTTTGGATTTGATAGACTGTCTTTTAAATCCATAGGTTTGACTTGCCATCTTATCACTCCAGGCCTGTTTTACATAGAGTACAAACTATGTTTGGATTGTAACATTTTTTATAAATAATATTTGTGGTTTGATGATAACTCATTCCATTTGTTTGATCTTTCCGGAGTTCAGTCATGAATGTTGATTTTTCTTTTAAACCACCCTGATATTAGTATGACATTTTGTTTTTTATTTGACAGTCGCTTTGATAATTTCTGGTTCTTCTTATTTATTTTTATTAGTTTTGCGGTGATGTTGAGTATTTGAATAGAATGTATCCATATGGAAACAGTAATAGATAATTATTGAACTTTGTTAAATATTCCATATATTGTATAAATATTATATTTTAAACGGAATTATAAGCGTTTCAATAACAAATTGCACAATGGAATATATATAACAAAAAAATATTTCAAATTTATCTATATACATACCAACAATGATATCCTCAATCTGTCCAATAGATTCATCGAACATTGCTTCAGGACCTTCAACACAACTGCAATGATAAATAGTTGATTACAACTGACTAAATTATTTTTAAAACATATGGATAAAAAAATGTTTCAATATACTACGGAAAATAAAATGTATGAACAATTAAAAGAATACTATTTCTGTAGAATTTTTTTTTATTAATTAGAATGGTTTTTGTGTTATACAAGCAAAACGTTGGTTCAATGTCGTTCGCACGAAGACAGTTCTCCGTCGTCAATGTATTCTAGTTTTTGTTTTATGGGAAATATACAGCAGAAGGATACAGGAGGTGTAGAAGGACCATAATATAGCTTTGTAGACGGACTATAATATAGCTTTCTTTGCAAGGGAGACGGAGGTTATTGAAAATGGCTTCTATGTGTATTTACAGCTTGAAAATGAACGTTGGGTACAGGTGTGAATTGGGTTTATATCAAGGCACTTGAAATGAGCACGGAGCAAATTTAAAAATTTGTGTTTTTGTACATAACGCTAGAATGCTCTCTTAGTCCTCTTCTTCACTGGTATATGCTGTAGGGGCAATTGTTTTTTTAAATATAATCTTGACGTTCCAATTTTTTATTTTAAGGAATGTTTTAAAACTGTCACAGTCAATACTTCTTCTTTTGACAAAAAATATATGTTCAGCAGATACAGACAGAAAACTTTTATTAATTATATTTTTTAAACATTCTAGATCCTGAGATTATGTTATCCAGGATGTATTGACTAAGTGACATTGTCAATATTGACATTGTTAAGACGTCAATATGTTTAGTTAGCAATACATCATGTACCATATAATAATAATGATCACTTAGAGCTTGCGTATTCAATATCGATGTGTTCAAAGAATACACCATGACAGCTTTAACTGGAATGAATACACTGAAGTTCCGGAAACGAATATCAAAATGAAACTGTACATATGCAGAACGTAAGGAAGTCACTTATAATAGAAGCATTTTATAATCATGCCTTTTCCAATTAGATATTAGAGAATAATTCCCATAATAAGTGTGTGCAAATATGTATGCAAATGAGTACATAATGAGTATGTAAAATAAATGAGTATGTAAATGAGTATGTAAATGAGTATGTAAATGAGTATGTAAATGAGTATGTAAATGAGTATGTAAATGAGTATACAAATATGTATGCAAATCAGTACATAATGAGTATGTAAAATAAATGAGTATGTAAAATAAATGAGTATGTAAAATAAATGAGTATGTAAAATAAATGAGTATGTAATGAGGATGCAAATGACTATGTAAATTAGTAAGTAAATTATTTAATTTGAATAGTTATTTCCATTATCAATTTTAACCTACAATCATGAAATATTAGTCAATAATGATAAATACAGATGATATGACTTACTTATTCCCGCTATTGTCAAATATCTATGATATAGTCTATAAAATGCATTATGTTTGATTTAGTAAATAGTGTCAGAGATGTTTGGCATGGTAAAAGATATGCACTAAAATATAATCATTTTATAAATAAATAATCACCACTAATCAAAAGAGTAATTTAGTTATTTATTCATTAGTTTGATTGTCTTTTTATTACAATGAATAATAGTAAAATATTACTTACAACACAATATAATAATATTACGACATTTATTAACTTACTGAATTACATCCTCATCATCATGAGCTTCTTCATCGATAAAGCTGACATTGGCAAGCATAATCCCTGACTTCTTTTCTAAAAAAGATGATAACAATGGAGCTTCCTATAAATTATTAATTATTTTATAATTTATTGGTTTTACAGTAATAATTTATGGTCTTTCAAGTGTGATGTACAATGTTCATATATATAAAATTAGGTATTTAAAAAAACATTTCATATTTTTAGTAGGAAAAATTAATTATTTACCATTTAAAAAAATACTGTTTCAAAATACGAAATTATGAAAAAATTCCACAAAATATATTTTTTTAAATTATCCTGTATATTTTTTTTAATATTTTCTCATAAAGGAAAAGTTTTCAAAACTAATGGTACATGTTTTAGTAATAGTGACATGTGCTATGCCCCATTTGCTTTTAAATAATTTAATTGAAAATTAAATAATATGTAACATTTACTTAAAATACCTTTTAATACAAAAAAGATTATGTAACTTAATGAAATGCATATTTATAAAAGATGGTTAATGTGTTTAAAACAGAATAAAATTTTTTTTTAATGAAATTAGGCAAAACATGTTAAGAATATTTTGATTTGATGTTTATAATTAAATAAATTAAAAGTCTTTCAAAAATTTTATTTATTAAACTAAACTGAAATTGAATTTAAGATTGATTTAACAGTTTAGATTAATATCAAATTCATTACAACACTGTTTTGTGAAATGTATATGAATATTAGTAATCTATAATTAATGTACAACCTATGCAATTGTACAGTATTTTTAGTCAATATTTACTAATTAACTGAAAATGCTTCAAAATAATCCATGGTTTGCAAATTGAGAACAAATCTATATCCAATTTTTTACAATAAAATCATCATATAAATGTTAACTAAACATATCAGCAATATCAAATAATTAAAAATAAAATAAAATAAAACAATAAACTGCTTTAAAATAAACCAACATAATATTTTCATTCATAAATTACAATCAGATCACTAAATAATTATTTTTTCTATAAGTATAAGTTTTCTATCTAATAATGTATCCATTTGTCAATTATTAGAATATTGTTTATCTTTTTAACCTACTATGCATTATAATTTTTTATATTATCCTTCTTTGACTTTTAATTATTTCCCTGATTTAATGTTCATGGTCAAAATCATTGATTATTTTAAAATATATGTTTATCTAACCTAAATTATGAATAAATTAGTACAAAAACTGGTAAAAAATCTATTTTAATGTCCAAAAATATATAAAAAGGCTTTTTTATATATTTCTGCTGGTTGAGAATGTGCTTTCATGAATACTTTCAATAATTCTATTATGTTGCCATATATAATTGTCAATACCTCAATGTTTAGTATATTTTTTTAAAGTGAAAATAAGTTATGATATTTTTAATTAATGATATTGACAGTGTAATGTTTATATTATAATTATTCTTTATAATAGTTCATTATCATATATAAATTTTGTTTTTATTTTAAAAAAATTTATTAAATAAAATATAATGAAGATACATTTTTTTATTCATGAATTAATTTATGAATTAAAAATATGTATATTATAAGTATAATTTAATATAATATGTGTTGATTTTTTTTAAATCTTGTCTGTCCCTAGTTATGCTTCTGCTTTTTTGGATTTGATAGGCTGTCTTTTAATTTTACAGGTTTGACTTGCCAGCTAATCACTCCAGGCCTATTTTACATACCATTTTTATAATATTTTATAAGCAATGTTTGGATCATAAAATCTTTTTTTGAAGCTAAGAAATTTATATTTGAAAGCAGTATTGAACAGATTACAATATATAATTTCAATTATAGCCTAGATATATAAATATATATACTAAATATTCAGTTACATATATTTGATTAGAAGCAAATACAAAATGGGTATAACATAAATATCCTTTACAGTTATATATATGAGAGCCTAGTCAGCAGGAGAATTTTGTGTCTTTTCTTATTAAAAGTTGGTTGTATAATTGTATTTCTGCTATATATTAATCAAATTTAATATAAACTTAATATTTTTGTTATAATTTTTAATTTTTTTGCTTAACTAAAACTGAAATTTATGTAAACTACAGGCGCGGATCCAGAAAATCATATTGGGTGGGGGCGCAGTAAA
>JAUZND010082211.1:0-15934 GCA_034780555.1 Coelogynopora nodosa | reverse complement strand
TATGATTTTGTTTATATAATCAATATGATTTTGTTTATATAATCAATATGATTTTGTTTATATAATCAATATGATTTTGTTTATATAATCAATATGATTTATTATTTTGTTTATAGCCTATACTCAATATAATTTTGTTTATATAATCAATACGATGTTGTTTATATAATCAATATAATTTTGTTTATATAATCAATATGATTTTGTTTATATAATCATGAATATCATTTTCTTTATATAATCATGAATATCATTTTCTTTATATAATCAATATGATTTTGTTTATATGATCAATATGATTGTGTTTATATACTCAATATGATTTTGTTTATATAATCAATATGATTTTGTTTATATAATCAATATAATTTTGTTTATATAATCAATATAATTTTGTTTAAATAATCAATATGATTTTGTTTATATACTCAATCTGATGTTGTTTATATAGTACTCAATCTGATGTTGTTTATATAGTACTCAATCTGATGTTGTTTATATAGTAGGATATGATTTTGTTTATATACTCATTTTGATTTTGTTTCAATACTCATTTTGATTTTGTTTCAATACTCATTTTGATTTTGTTTCAATACTCATTTTGATTTTGTTTCAATACTCAATATGATTTGATTGATATACACAATATGATTTTATTGATATTCTCATAATGATTTTGTTCATATGCCCGACATTTAGGCTACAGCCTATTTATTATTAAAATTTCGTTTGTGAAAAACTCTAGGTTGTGGCATTTGTCGATTTGAAACGTTACATTTGTATTTTAATTAATATTTGCTATTTTGATTTGTACTATTGACATGAAATAAAAAGCATGTACATTGTATATAAAACATCAATTACACAAATTCCGATGGAAACTACAAGTAGAATATGAGGGGTGTTTCTAACGCAGATACAAATATAATAATTACTCATCAGGCCGGTCCAACTCCTTTTGTCTCCCCCCTCCTGAAACCGAGTAATTTACTCCACGCCGCAATGAAAGTTAAATGATTTTGATGTGTTGTGTTAAAATTTAAAAATAAATCAGTCCTAATAGGTTTGGTTACAGCTTTATGTTTTCCGATTGACACCGTCAAAGTAACATATAATTAGTTTAAGTTCATCACATCAATGCTCTTACATATACATTTATCATATAAATTCAATTTTTAATAATATATATGTATATGTATTATAATGCAAAGCATTGCAATTACTAAGTGTCCGATCAGGGGGATTTCAATAGGTATTTAGACAAAAACAGTGTAGACATTATATACGTAGGCCTATACTATAAATACATTATATGTATAAGCCTTTTGCTAGCACTATATATGTATACTTGGATAACTGATTTCCTAGGGGGATGGAAGGCACGTTCATACCTATGTTATGCGGCCACTCACATACTATTACTACAACAATGTATTATGTTTGAAACATTTAATTATTTAAACACATTTTTGCTATATCTGTAACACATAGACATTAACGAATGCACAAGTGGAACAAACCCATGTAACTACACAAATAGCTATTGCATAAACAACGAGGGAAGTTATACATGTTCTTGTCATTCGGGTTTTGTTGGAGACGGCAAACATTGCACCGGTAAGAAAACATGATAAACTTGGGTTGGACTTTGTTATAATTACTAAATGAGAGTTAACTATACCACGCATTTAATATAAAAAATGTTTAATATGTTTTTTACTATTACATTATACAATTTAAAGCTTTCCCTAAGCAGTATTTTTAAATAGATAAAAGAAAAAGAAAAAAACCAAAACTGCTTTCATATATTATGTATGTTGTACATTTTCGCTGTATCAAACGAGAATTATATATGCACCGTGAGACATTATGTAACTTTACAATAAAAATACATTAGATTGTGTTCTTCGCGCGATCATGAATTTTCACGATTGGTGCAAGCTATATAGGCTATATTTCGTTGTCGAATGAAATCGTTATAATATTAATTGCAAAGCTCCAATCTAATCGCTAAATTATATTTTGTTGTTTTTACAATCAGATTACATTAGACATTTCAGTATCCATCCTACGCATATCACGAGAAATGATTGACAGCTGCAGTATACGAAATCCTGGCCCGATTGTGAGAGCATAGTGAACACTTCTAAAATATCACCTAATGATAAAATGATAGATTACGTCATTCTAACTTAAACACCTGCTGGTCAATCGATTTCCAATCAAGACGACTTTATTATAGCTACTAGATTGCAGTGCCGGTTGGTGTGCATTTCGTATCGTGTTCATTCAATCCGTTTTCAACCAGTTTCAACCAGTTTCACTTTAATTTGCATAAATTGATATAATTATAATTATTTTGATATTTAAAGTATTGCTAGAACGTAACATCTAATCTAAAAACTATGTTTTTATTTTAATTTAAAACCATGAAGTAAATATGTTATGAAATCGTTTTTGGCCTATTTATACAGGTGAAAATAAGATTTTCAAAAAAGATAAATGTAAATATAACATTCTATTTATATAACGGGTAACAGTAAACGTTAACTTTATCATCATTAGCTAAATTACAAATATGTTGACTTCTAACCGCACAGCAATTTGATTGATCGTGCGACTGACATGAGACTTGACGTCCACGAACATATCTTTTTTCAATCTGCCAATCATAATTCAAAAAATAATTATCTTTAATCTAATATTGATCCAATCCAGTCTAATTGCTATTGTAAAGTGACCTAATGTATACACCAACAGAAAAATGCGTAGCCTAATAGTCAATTAGGAGAGGTTATTTATGAATAATGAGCGAGAGGATTAATTTATTACTCTCCTAATAGATTATTACGCAATTTTCTTTTGGTGTTTACAATTTCTCACTGTGTACAGATCATGCTCGTTTGATAAAGCTTTGGATACAGCGAAAATGTTCGATAAACATATTATATCGAAGCGGTTTTGGCTTTTCTTTTCCTTTTATCTGTTTATAATATGATTATATGATGATATGATGTGTCGCATTTGTGAAAGTATTTTCTTCTTGCTCCATATCTTTTTTGAATTTACGTTGTTAAGGAATGTTTTGTTATATAGAAAAAAACGAAGTTGAATATCATTATACGATATACACATGTGCATTGCCTAAAACATGTAGACCATCATGTCAAAATAACCATGCATGTTGTATTTATCCAAACATTGAACAACTATTATTTATAACATATAGACATTAACGAATGCATGAGTGGAGCAAACAGGTGTGACTACACAAATAGTGATTGCATAAACAACAAGGGGAAATTATACTTGTTCTTGTCATTCGGGTTTTGTTGGAGATGGCAGACATTGCAACGGAAGACACATTACATTTATCGGATATCATTTATATAATTATAGATAGTTAGTATTGTTTTAATCATAATACTTATAATTTGTTGCCTTAATTTGTCATATACATATTTTTTGAAATACATTCAAATTATGATTGTTCTTTTCCTGATTTGTATTAATGTAATGTAAATCAACTTTACAATTTATTCACATTAATTAAATCCATTAGCTGTGTTTAACACATATACTGTATACACTATAGTTTATTAGTCTTTATAATTATTTAAATGAATTACATATTATGTGCAAATGTGAATATGTATACTTCATTTTCTGAAATATATTATATGTATATTTGTAGATATAAATGAATGCCAACTTGGAACTCATAAATGTATGGACAACATCGCTGATTGTATTAACAACAAAGGAAGTTATTCGTGTATATGCAATACGGGTTACCAGGGAGATGGTATCCATTGCGTCGGTAAAAAAATATGATAAACTTTGGTTGAACTTTGTTATATACAGTTACTAAATTATAGATAAATATGTCATACATTTAATACAAAGTATTTTCAGTATTTGTTTTTAATATGATTACATGATTGTAGAATATATCGCTTTCGTGAAAGTATTTTATGATTGCATTATATATTTTAAATGTATATGTTAAGGAATGTATTGCTATATAGAAAAAAACTAAGTTCAATATCATAATACGATACATGTAGTATAAGAAGTGTCGATTCGAAAATAAATCAAGAGTCTAAAAATAATCGACAGCATCTGTTTTAATAGGTGGGAAGGTCTTATACTTGGCCGGACCTCTGGCCAATAGTACTGGAGGCGTCTTGATCAGAATGAATCCACCGCCGCCGCGCCGCCAGGTTGACGACTTAGATGTAGAAAATTGAGCGTAAGGTTTTTCGCCTTGATCGCACGATAAGGTACAATCTTATAATCGTCTTCGCCTAATTCATCTCCAAATTTATTAATCGTTAGAGGGTACATGTCTTAAAATAATTTAAGTGTTGTAGGCTATATCAGCATCAGCATCAAAATGCAATCCAAAGTTAGACGCAAAAGTGAAAATTAACTCTAACACAACCTCCTTATATAGAAATGAGAGAGAAATTAAATCCAATATGATTAGTTTTCAGAACATTTTTAAAAACGAAAGCGGTCATGATCTATTTTTAGACATGAGTCATAAATATATGTATATGTTAGTTCGAATCGACTCTTTTTATACTACTGATCTACACATGTACATTGCCTAAAACATGTAGTCTATCGTGTCAAGATAACCATGCATGTTGTATTTATCCAAACATTGAACAACTGTAATTTATAACACATAGACATTAACGAATGCACAAGTGGAACAAACCCATGTAACTACACAAATAGTGGTTGCATAAACAACGAGGGAAGTTATACATGTTCCTGTCATTCGGGTTTTGTTGGAGATGGCAGACATTGCAACGGTAAGACAAATTACATTTATCGGATATCATTTATAGAATAATAGTTAGTTAGTATTGTTTTAATCATAATAATAATAATGTTTTGTATTAATTTGTCGTATACATATTTTTTGAAATACATTTAAATTATGATTGTTCTTTTCCTGAAGTTTATATAACAACTTTACAATTGATTCCATGAGCTGTTTTTAACACATATATACAAATTAGTTTATTAGTTTTTTATAATTACTGAAATTAATTACACATTATGTGCAAATGTGAATATTTACACTTCATTTTTTCTGAAATATATTATATGTATATTTGTAGATATAAATGAATGCCAACTTGGAACTCATAGATGTATGGACAACACTGCTGATTGCATTAACAACAAAGGAAGTTATTCGTGTATATGCAACACAGGTTACCAGGGAGATGGTATCCATTGCGTCGGTAAGAAAGTATGATAAACTTTGGTTGAACTTTGTTATATATAACATATATATATATATATACTTACTAAAGTATAGTTAAATATGCCATGCATTTAATAAAAAGTATTTTTAGTATTTTTTAATAATTTGATTACATTATTGTAAAATGTATCGCTTTCATGAAAGTATTGTATGCTTGCATAATATATTTTTAAATGTATGTTGTTAAGAAATAGATTGTTATATAGAAAAAACAAATGTCAATAAAATGTTTCTGTATACTTATGCGAATTACCTAAAACATTTAGAATATGCACACTTAATAATGATATTATTTATAATAGATTAAGACAACCATTAGATATATACATGTGCTGCTGATTTAAAGGTTGTCGATTAGCTTTTTAGTGGATGTTATTATTTGTTATATGATTTTAATTGTTTGAATATTTACTACAACATGAGTTTCGTTTAATACCGTTTATTAATGACTCATGCAACAAGTATTATTATTGTATTTGTATTTATTGTATTCCACTGAAATATCTTTTACACTATGTTTAGTATTGGAATGATTCCATTTCGCATAGTATGTATAGAGCATCTATATCATTTTGTATTTTGTAGATTCGTAAATTGTATATTATAACACTTTATTTGAAGATTCGAGGAGCCCCACTATCTAACTGCCATTTTTTTAGTTTTTATAATTTCTCAAAATTAATTACACATTATGTGCAAATGTGAATATTTACAATTTATCTAGGCATGTTTATATTGCTAAGTTTGTCGATATATATTGTATGTTGCAAAATATTTAAATGTATTATATTGTAGCATTCACGTGAAATATACTATTTATTTGAAAATATATCCAACATATACTTACTTATTCACACATGAGGCGATGTAATTGGTTTTGTTTTACTAGATGAGTTTGTTGTTATTTTACATTAATATATATTGTTTAAGTAAATAAAATATTTTTATATTTTTATTATTTTCTGAAATATATTATATGTATATTTGTAGATATAAATGAATGCCAACTTGGAACTCATAGATGTATGGACAATACCGCTGATTGCATCAACAACAATGGCAGTTATTCGTGTATATGCAACACAGGTTACCAGGGAGATGGTGTGCATTGCGTCGGTAAGAAAATATTATAAACTTTGGTTGAACTTTGTTATATATAGGTACATTATTGCAAAATGTACCGCTTTTATTAAAGTATTTTTTTCTTGCACTATATGTTTAATTTATGTTGTTAAAGAATGGTTGTTATATAGAAGACAAAAAATGTCAATATCATGTTTCTATGTGGGCCTGCATGTGTCAATTTCCTAAAACATGTAGAATAACTTGTCAAAATAACCATACATGTTGTGATTATCCAAACATAGAAAAACTATTATTTATAGCATATTAAGACCGTTAGTAGAACTATAAATATGTTCCTGATTTAAATATTGTACACTTGAATATTAATGATAACAACAAACACATACATGTTGACAATATATAATGATAAATATATACATGATAAACAATAACATGTTGAAAATATGACAAGTTCGTAAAGTGTTCGTAAACTAGTCAAAAACAAATATGTTAGCATAGTATTGACTGTTGTATTATTTAGTTACATAAATACTACTTTTATTTAAAACATATCAACATGAATATATCTAACTATAATATTGCACACTGCCGAACTCTGTTGTTTTCTGACCTGCATCACTTGTTTTTTTATAAATATAATGGTTAAGTTGCTAACATTTTATGTTGACATATTTGCAGATATAAACGAATGCATGAACGAAATGCACAATTGCAACGGCACGTTCGCTGATTGCGTTAACTACGAAGGAAGCTATAGATGTAAATGCAAAGCTGGTTACTTTAAAGATGACACCGTTTGTAATGGTGAGAAGAAGTTCCTCGTTGATTTAGTATATTAAAACAAATAGGGCTTATATCATAACTTATATTATAGCGTGATTAGTGTACCTGTTGGTATGTTGGTATTGTTGTACAATAAAATGTCATGTAATCATTGACTATTACCTGATTAAATTGTTGACAGCCTGTGCTAGTAAACATGAACTCTTCCAACAATTTTGTTTGAATACATATTTTTAGTTTACAAATTATATCATTTTAATATTTACATAATACACTTTCAAAATAAATTGTTCTATATTTACACTATAGGCAACTATTGATAACACCAGAGAGTATTTTAACCCTAGACTGCATACGTGGAGCTGAGAGCCACACACGCAGATTTAATATGTTATGTTTCTTTTGATTGTCAATCAGATGATGTATATAGTTTACTTTAGTCATGCACTATGAAAATATGTTACAAGCAGTTATTACATTAGTGATTGAGTGGGTCTGTGGGACCCAACCATGCAAATTGATACGTGCGTCTATAAGACTTAAGCTCCAATATTTACGCGTTAATATTTAATGCGTTTATCATTACTGCATTACGCTATCATAATATACATTACTATAGTAGGTACACTAGAAGTTGCTGACTAGGGCTCATATGTCTTTGTTGTTGTTTTAGCTCATGCGGGGAAAAACTATACGGTGGAAATGGTTGATTCTAGTATCTGTGAGCTTAATGAAGATTTTGAAGCTGATAAAATATCCCACCTAGAAGAAGAGTTACACTGAGTGAAAATGGTGATAATGTTAGGTCACCTATCATGAGAACGCTGGTCTGAAAAAGCTCCAGCTGACAATTAATGAAGGCTTGCAGGGAATAATATTCACCAACAACAAGGTATCACTGCTTATATAGCACAAATAATCCATGACTATGTTTCAGCTTTCAAAACATTTTTCGATCAAGACATGTTCAATACAATTGTCCCTGAACCCTACAAATTTGAATTAACCGATTTAAGGAACTTCGCAAGATACATTGTTTTTAATAATAGCGCCCATTGAAAAGCAAGACTTAGTAGTAAGGATCGCATGTCTTCTACACGTTTGCTTATTGTCTTAAACAGCCAACAATGCTATGTTGCCAATGAATTCACAACCATTGCATTGACGTAGAATTGTATCCATTTAGGGGCAGGTGGCTTATATATATATTCAATACATGACAAAGAAGCCTGCGAAATATGGCCTTAACTTTAGGATCTTGTTTAACAGGTTGTATTGAACGCAACAGTCCATATTCGTACTGGTAGGAACGTCACTACAGACCATTTTTATACTAAACTATTACTAGCAAGAAAACTAAAGGGATGACATTTGACGTTGGTTAGAACCATGAAAGTACATACAATGTTGACGAGAACTTCCTAAAGCTGTTCGATGATATTACAGCCGCCTTTTGTACACTGACAAATCTCTGTACATAACGAATGATAAAAGCCAATTCAGTTGGCTTCTTAAAAAGCGAAAAGAAACACAACTTGTCATTTTGCTGTCTTCAATGCACAAAACACATTCAATTTGGGATGATCCCAACAAACAAAAAGGTCATTTATTACTAAAATTTCTCGAAAGACTGCGTGGATGTAATTAGAATGGTCTTTAATTATTCTGTCAAATTTGAAAAGAAACGATGGCATGTTATTGTAGTTTGCACCATTCCGAACATGGAAGTATTTCCAGCTTTTGGTGGAAATAAATGTCTGAAGCGCGACTCTTTCTTATCGAGGTGGGAGCTAGACTTTCTGCCCCCTCAAGAACAGCACGATTCAATAACTTTGTACATTAATCTAAAATAATCCTATAAACTCTCTCTCTGACTGTTCTATATTCTTTTGCGCTAATAATATTTAATATCACTACTGCAGCTATGTTAATTATAATTGTTAGTTCATTTCGTTTAATACGATAAAGGGATTGATCAAGATTATCGTAAAGTCATATTTTAATAATTTGGTAAAAGTAAATACACGTGGGTCTCTCAGACCTTGCCATGCACTAACGTAACAAAAGAATGCATGCAGTCTAGGGTAAATTAAATGTCTTAACGATTTATCAACCCGTAACGATATACATATACAATGTCGATATACAATCCATGACATAAAGCAGTTCAATAGTGAATAATACAATACTCGTAATATAATAATAATAATAATTATTTATGTAATATAGCGCCTCAGGCTGACACAATGATGGAGTTCCTTACATAAATTAAAAATGTCGATACAATCGAATAGGTCACATGATAGAGAACATGACAGATAAGAAGAAAATGAAATCATCACAACATGAAAATTTATGAGAAAATGAAATCATGAGATCATCAAAATATGAGAACATGAACGTTTTAAAATGAGATTTAAAAATATTAAATTTGTTAATGACGCGTAGTGAAGATGGGAAGTAGTTTCAAAGAGCCGAAGCGGCCATCGAGAAAGCACGTTCAACGAGATTTAGTGACAAGACATGCTGCAGAGTTGTGAACTCTTTGCAACCGAAAAATAAGTTTTTCAGAAATGTTTGTAAAAACAGAATTGCAAAAATCGAGTCGGAATATTACAATGGCGATTACAATATATTTGATATCATCGGATGGGAGAACTCGTGATATACTACGTATTTGGCGCAGACAAAAGAAGCACGACTTGCAAATAGATGAAATGTGTTCTTTGAACGAGAGACATGAATAAAAGGTTTATTCCCAGATTACGAGCTGATTAAACGGGTGCTATGGCGATTCCATTAAGATGCAAAGTAATTGGACAGTTGGCGAGTGGCTTAAACGTATGTATAATAATGGTTTGTTTTTAATGGATTCAACTTAAGCTTGTTTGCTGTCATCCATTGCAGAGTCAGATGATAAATTCATGCTAAGCCAGATTTGGGTGTCATCTGCATATAGATGGTAGTTCACATTAAAGAAAGCAATTATCTTGGAAAGCGGGCACTTTGTATTAGCTGCGAAAAGTACAGGCCCTAAAACGTTACCTTGGGCACACCATACACTTGTTTGTGATCTTTGCAATAGCGGTTCGTTTATATAGGTAGCCGGAAATTAAGTCAGCAGCATTGCCTTGGATAACGAACCAGCTGCACCAATGGTATCAAATGCAGCTGGGAGGTCGAGGAAAACTAGTGACATAATTTTATCTTTGATGTCAATATTAGTTAGTATATTATCTCTGATATGTATCAATACAGACTGAACACCGTGGTAGGGGCGATACGATTTTCTTTATGAATAATATAGCAGTAACTTTGTTGGTGAACTATATATTATTTGCGCTATATATAACATAGAACATAGAACAATTTCTCTTTCTTTTTAGTGAAATGCCTTGTTGATATATTTATAGATATAAACGAATGTATAATTGGAACTCACACGTGTAACCTAAGCATTTCTGATTGCATCAATAAGCAAGGAGGACATGCGTGCACTTGTAAAGTCGGTTACCAGGGAGATGGAATACATTGTATTGGTGAGAATATATTACATCGTTGTGTTTGGATTTATTACAATTACAAACTGTTACTAAATTTTGGAAATTATATATATATTTAAACATAAACACAGATTGATCCTACCACCATTTTGACGTAGCTGCACCCTATGTATCCCTACTTCAGATCATTTAAAATAAATGTAATATTTAGAGATATTTATTAAAACATGTATACTGGCGGAGACATCAAAAAATATTTAATTAGAAACTTTCATAATAACACTTTTCCAAAATGTCCTAGTAAACATCACGTTTTTTCTTATAATTATAATTGTTTAGGAACAAGCATTTATGATTACATGCAAATGTTAAACCGCAAACAAAGGGAACTATTGTATAAAAGATATAGTAAATGCAGATTTATCTATTAGACAAAATGCGGATAGAGAAATTATTAATGAACTACAAAATATTGAAAATCCTAATTTTAAGGAGAAAGTTTATGATTTACGGAAAAAAATATTTTAAAAGCAAACATTACATTACAATTAGGCTACGCTGATAACATTCATAAAGAATTTAGAAAACAAAAATATGTTTAAGCAGTTGATGTTTAGTCAGCAAATCTAAGTTATGTACCATTCGAAAAGTGATATATATATATATTAACTGTAATTGTTATATTTGCAATTTATTTTTGGTATGAACCATTTATGAATCGTTTATAAAAAAAAATTAAAAATCATATAGAAAACCAAATAAACTATAGGTAGATAAAGGAACAGAGTTTCATTAAATATAAAAATAAAGTATACAATCTTATTCAACGCATAATGCTGGTAAAGGTGTTTTAATTGAAAGATTCAATAGAACGTTGAAGAATATTATGTCCAAACATTTTACTGAGCAAAGTATTAAAAAGTGGTATAATATATTACCATAAGTTGTACATTATTACAACAATAAGATTCATTCAAGTATAAAGATGGTATCCACTCAAGCTTCAGTTAATCCTAAATATACATAAATAAAACAAAAATGTACGGGATAGTCGACAAATGAAATATTTATATTGACTGAAGTAAATGAAACAACACCAATACCTTATATTATACAAAAATTAGATGATGAAGAAATATTAGGAAAAGTTTACTGTATACAAATTATTTACAAAAAACAGGGTTTTAGTTTTACATCTTAAAGTTTATTTACATGAGTGGTTTTTTTAATATAACGAATTTTAACAAATAATGAAAGAAATGAAACTATATATATATGGATAATTAACGTATTAAAAAAATAAGGTGAGCCAAAACATAATAATGATGCAGCAAATAAAAATGATTTTGACAAAAATATAAAAAAATTAAAAGTAGAATACGTTCATATGTTCATACACCAATTGTAACAAAACATCAACAAAATGAAACTTTTAAAAAATACAAAATTATTTTAATTTGATTAATTTAATTATAAATTTTAAAAAATTAAAAACTTATAATATTCAAAAAATAACTGGAATTATTTAATTATCGATATTAAATTTGTTAATGCTTGTAGACCAATAATAATGACGAAAACTTTATCGGGAAAAAATATTATAATATCAATGGATGGTGATGGTTTACCTTTATTTATAAGATTACAATTACATGAATCTATCATTTTCACATTAAAACTAAAAAAAATGGAATTTCATTATCGCTGTAAATATATTATTGAAAAATATTGAAAATTATTGTATACTTTTTTTAAATAAATTAATCCAAAGTTTAATAATAAAAACCATAAAGTTAAATATAATTTTTTTAGCAAATACTAAAAAAAATCATCAACAATTTATTTTAATACTTCTGTAGCAGATAACATAACTGTAAATGAAAATGGAGATATTATATTAGGAGATTTATATATGAATACGAATACTATTATAACTTTAAGCCCACCTACAAATGAAAATGATGTGGAAAATAAATCTTATGTTGATACAACTGCAAAATATTTAATTATGACATCTTATAAATTAAACAAAAATTGAAAACTCCTGAATCTGATTATGATGCTAAAAATAAATATTATGTTGATATATCTATCAGATGTATTTTAACTCAATATTTAAATATTGGAACTTTATTATAAATATATGAGCAGCATTATTTAATTATTTAATTATATAAAAAAAACATTAAAACAATGTTTTAACAGTTAAAGGGAAAATAGAAGTTTAAAATCCAAGCACTTCTTCATAAATAACACTAAAATATTATGAAATTTATTAAAATATTTATAAAAATTAAGATTTATTATTAAAATATTAAAAAACGATGTACATAAAATCCAATTACAGCCTCAATAACTTATAAAGATAATACATTTAATTCAGAACTTTCAATAATAATGAAAGTAGTATAGTAATGGTGGATTCGGCGCACCACTTGATATGTGACCATGATACTTGACCTTTGACCTTTATCACCTATAGCCCCATTTAAAAAAAGATTTTCGGACTCTATGTCGAAAAACTTTTTTCTAATGTCCCGTACAACCTGCCATTTTTTAAATATGATTTTCGGACACTATGTCAAATACTAATTATTTTAAAATTTGACCTCTCCCGACACCTCCTCCCACGATTATTATGGATAATTATTTCCCCAACATTTATTATTGGGTATGTTTTTTCAGTGTAGTAACCTATGGAAACAAAAGTTGTTATAATGACTCGCAAATATAATGTAAATATTTTTTATACTAAAAATAAAAAATAATAATCATAAAACTTTAAATTAGTGTATGATAGTTATAATTTATTATATAATTGTAAATTACGTAATTCGTGGCGTCATTTTTGTTTTAGCACATAATATTTCTTGTTTACAAACTTATGAAAACCAATCTTGGTATGATATAATTTAATAGATGGACATTCTGAATAGCGTCAGAGCTATCAGTGACCATTTTTTGAAAATCGGTTAAAATTTAACGAAGTTATAGACATTTTCGTGATTAACAGCTAATTAAATATTTTTACATAGTAAAATAAAATTAAATATATATAAATTTGTATTAGCTATGGGGCAGTCCAGGGGCAGTCAAGGGGCAGTCCAGCAATCATGGTTCGGGCCCTTGTACTGCGATACAGAAGGCAACGGGAACCCACTGTATTTCCCTCCCTAGAAACCTCATATGAAAGACACAAATACTCAGCATCAAACTATACTATGAACAGACGGGCCCCCTTGGTCTGCTAGTAGTGACAACTCTACAAGGGACGAGTCACTGACTCCTCACAACAACCGTCGGCTTAACAATGACCCCAATGAAGATCGCACCCCAAATCCTCCCCAAGGAAGGGTCCGACCTGATGGTACAGTTGAGGTGAAGAATCGGAGACTTAAGAAACTCAGATTAGGCACTTGGAATGTTCGTACCCTACAAAGCGTAGGAAGACTAGAACAAATAGAAATCGAACTAGATCGTTTAAACATCGACATCTGTGCTATTACCGAATGCCACATGAAAAACAACGGCCAATTTACAACCTCTTTCGGTAACACCATAGTTTACTCTGGCTCCAAGACACGCCACGAACATGGAGTTGCCATTTTCTTGAAGAAGAACAGTGCAGCAGCTCTTATATCGCATAATGCTGTCACAGACCGGGTGATGACAGTAAAACTCAACACAGCACCCCTAAAAACCAATATAATCACAGTGTATGCCCCAACCTCTGCATCTCCAGAAGATGAAAGCGAAACCTTCTACGAAACTATTCAAAACGAAATTAATAAGATCCCAAACACGGAGAAATTGATCATCTGCGGCGACTTCAATGCCAAAGTAGGCAGTCAACAATACCAACAAGTCTGCGGAAGACAAGGACTGGGGCAAATCAATGAAAGAGGAGAAAGATTAAGAGACTTCTGCCAACATAACAACCTCATCATTCAAAACACCATATTCAAACAACCGAAACGGAGACTTTACACCTGGATCTCCCCAAATGGTCACACCCGCAACCAAATAGATTTCATCATAACCCAACAACGTTGGAAAACTGATGTTACAAACTGCAAGACGTTCCCTAGTGGTGACTGTAACTCTGACCATCAACTCCTTGCTTGCGACATACTCCTTAAGATCCGCAAACCAAAGAAAAAAGAAGCTCAGTCACGAATCAACACCAAGCTTCTCTCAGACCCAACAACCAAAGAAGCTGTCACGACTGAACTGAGAACGAAACTTGCCCTTCTCATCCAAAACAAGGAATCGTCTGAGACCGACTACCTCTGGAACAATATGGCAAACATCATGAAGGAAGTCGCATCTAAACACCTTACAGAAAGACAAAGAAAGAAGACCAGCATTTGGATCTCACCAGAAACTGAAAGACTCTGCAAAGAAAGACGCAAATTAAAAGCCACCAAAGACAGCGACACATTCACAAAGGAATCATACAAAAGAATAAACGCTGAAGTACAAAGAGCATGCCGCAAAGACAAAGCTAAATGGATCCAAGAACACTGCATACAACTTCAAGAAGCCATGAATCACAACAACAGCAAAACCGCGTTCGAAATCATCAAAAATGCCAATCCACCAACAAAGAATACCAACAAAACACAGACCATCAAAGACAAGGAAGGTAACATCCTAAGTGAAAAGGAAGACATACTTAATCGCTGGAAATCTTATTGTATTCAACTCTACGAAGACTCAGATAGAGAAAATCACACCCTGACTACCAACAAAAAGGAACCATGCCCAACCATCGCAGAAATCCGACGCTCCATCAAAAAACTGAAAACTAACAAAAAAGCGGGACCAGACAACATCCCCGCAGATTTAATAAAAGTCGCTGGAGAAGAAGCAATAATTCTCATCCACTCCATCATAACTGGTATCTGGCACCAACACAGGTGGCCTAAAGACTGGATTAGATCTGAATACGTCACTATCCCCAAAAAAGGTGACATGCTCCAATGCGAGAACTACAGAACCCTTGCCATGGTTTCTCACTCCAGCAAAATCCTCCTTGACGTGATCAAAGAAAGATGGAGAGCTCGAATGAATAACGAAATAAGTGAAGATCAACGAGGCTTTCGAAAAGGCAAAGGATGCCGCGACCAAATCACCAACGCTGTCATCATCAAAGAACGCGCCAGAGCTCACAACATCCCCCTCTACGAACTTTTCATCGACTACTCTAAAGCCTTCGACACAGTTCAACACTCATCCCTCTGGAACACCCTTGAAAAAATGGGATTCCCCGCAGACA
>JAUZND010082210.1:0-37716 GCA_034780555.1 Coelogynopora nodosa | reverse complement strand
TACCTGCCATCTTTAATTTTAAATTGGCGCTTAACTTTGCGGAAATAATTTTTTTTAATTTACTGCGCTAAAGTACAGGATTACCATATTTTAATGTTTAAAAAATTTATTTTGAGTTTCAGTGGAGTCCTCAAAATTTCAAAAGTATTTAAAGTTTCAAACATTCTGCATATCATTTTAATGTATTAATAGATTTTAATCCAAATATTGATTGTTATTATGTTATATATTTAGTTCATAGAAGCACACTATTTGTTGAAAAAATTAATATTTTTACATATTGAATAATACTAAGTATATATATATCTTGAAATTCTATTTGTCTTAATGGAAGTAATAATTTTTATATTTGGTAAAATATAGTTCTTATTTTCATTAATAAAAGTATAGTTTTTTAATCATTACTTTTACTGAACAAAATATATTAAAGTAAGTATTAGACTATATTTTGAAACTGCTACTTTTATTAATTAGACTTTACTTTTGTAATGAATGTTTAATCTTATTAAAATAATAACTGTCACTTATATTTTAAATTATTAAAATAATATTAATTTTAAACTTTATTCTGATTCAAGTTATACCACAAAAGATTTTTTTTTGTAAAATAGTGTGAGATAATTTTTACAGAATTATACTTTAATTGATTAGTAAAAAATTGAAATAATGTCACTGTTGTCAGTATGAATTCAAAATGTTTCTTTTGATTGATAAAATTGTAATCTCATTAGAATCCTACTAATGTTAAAATAAGGCTAAGTTGAGATAAATACAACTTTATACTTTTAAAATATATAATATAGTACTTTATTCCTAGATAGCATTTATTTATTGCCAGTTAAAAATATTATAAATGCGTTTTAATAAGGCTAAGAAATAACATTAATAATTTTTTGGAATTGATATATATATATCCATACACATATATAATATAATTTTCATATTGTCATCAATATAATTTGAAATTTTAATATATCAGAATCATAAATATAATATTATGCTAATCAACTAATACAGTTGATTAAACTTAACTTGAAACATTTTAGACATGAACATTATTTAATGTCTAATTTGCAAGAATAATTGATATACTATGCAAAAAAAACAACACATCGTGGCTATTTTCAGTGAATTAGATACCTTTAATAATTAGAGTTTTGTCATAATATTAATGGTAAAGCAAAATGTAATGATTATGCCTGGATTCATTAAGGGGAATTGGTAATCTACTCTTCCCCTTGCTTCAAATGTTTTAATGTTCTGGATGCTTATGGTATACTTAGAGATGTACCTATGAGAAATGAAGAGATGGCTATAAACCTATAGACTTGAAAGGGGAACATGTGCATCTATGAGAGATTGGAGGAGGCTAATATGAAAGACTTGAAGGTCTACCTATGAGAGATACCTGGCTTTAGAGACATTTTTCTACAGCATTCTTTCTTATAATTTAATTTATTAATTCTTCCTTATAATGCCTGTCTATAGATAATTATAAAATGACAAAATTTATATTTTTAAGGAATCTGAAAAACAACATGTTACCCTTTAAGCATGTAACTTTAATAATGCATTATAGTACTTAAAATAGTGAATCCAACAGAGCACTTGTTTGTAATGAACAACACTTGCCACATAAAAATAAACACATATATAGTAATTATTGTTTCTTTTCTATTTAAACACTGTGGCAACATTATAAAACATATATTGATAGATATGTGTATTAAAAAATATACTTAAAACAAAACATTACTAAACCATTATTATACTAAACTATACTACAACAATTGTTGTCATATGTATTCCCTATTATTCTACTAAACAGCTTAATACATGTATATTTTGATATAATTTAAGATATTAATATTTTATTATATAATTTGAAATATAGGAAATAATAATAAAAAATATATTTTTTAATTAATCACTACTTATTGATTATGCATTAAATCTTAAAGGTTTATAACAAATATATATCATGAAAAAATGTAGATATTATACAAATTCCAAACTTGTTACAGAACTAGTCATAGTTTAATTTATTTTACAACAAAAATCCATAATTGTTTTGTGGTTCTAAATATTTAGATATCTGTTAAGGATATACTCATGAAGCCATTATTTTGAAAAATTAATTATTTAATGACCATTTCAATGTTGACCAGAAAACAGTAAAATTTAATGTCTGTAAGATTTGTGCTAATGTGTAATGGGGCAAACCTTAATGTAAGAACTTACTTTGAAAGAGATCTTTATATATTAATGTTCATATTTTATCATCATACAGGCAGTTATATTATTATGAATCACAATACATTTAGAATGGTGGTTGATTAATTTATATTAAATAATAACATTACAATTATATATGTTTTTTTGTAAATGTTTTCATTTACTATATTTGTACTTATTTTATATAACATAAGCAAGTAATATATTGTAGGTAAAATTATTTGCTAAGTCATTAAAATAATTAATTAAATTACAAACTTTAGAATATTATTTAAACATTTATTTATTGTTTAAACATTATTTTTTCATTTTCAGGTTTTTCTTAGGGTGATTACCACACATTAAACTAGGGATCTTAATGGCTAATCAAGTAGCTGCTCTGGAACATGTAAGTATTTATTTATAAACATTGAAGAATTTGGGTTCAGAAGCAACCATTTTTGTATTAAATGTAAAGTTCAAATTTAATATTCTTAGTATACATTTATGAATAATTATTCTTACATTGTTATAACAATTTTTATACTGTAAAATATTTTTAATAATTGTTGAATATTGCGTATTTGACTAAATACACTTTATCATGGTAAGGCAAACCCAAACAAAAATCAACCATTTCAAAATAATTTTATTATTCCTGATTTTATTAAAATAAAGCAGTTGTCTTCTATAATTAGTGTTCAGTGATGCTGAAACGTATACACAGTACAAATCAGACTGTTATTAACATGAACACTGTTTCATAATATTGTCATCCTATTTAATAGTATAACCAGTTAAGTACACAAAAAAAAAATTTTAGTGCAATATTGATTAATATATTGAAATGCTGTTTATAGTAAATTGCTAATTAAATTGAATGGATTATCTTGCTTTAATAGTATAAAGCATGCGAATTTTGAAACTTTACAATTAATATATAGATACCTTATTCTAAAATTCATTGAATGTTACGATCTACTGCTGTATTATGATCCATAACATCAAAAGAACAAGCAACTTTGAAATTTTAATGACGTTGAAAATAAAGAAAAAGTTTCAAATTGTTTAGTAAATTGTATGTTAGTTGATATTTTCAGACTGGTAGTTGCTAGCACATACATCCAAATAATTAACTTTAAACTTGTTGTACTTTTATGTACAATAATATAAATCAATTGAATATTTGTATTATTGAAAAACTATTTAAATTTGCGTAAAACGTTTATTTGAGTGGACTGAGAAGAGAAGCCAGTGAACAAACATAGCACTGCGTTAGTAATTAGTTCGGCTGCACATTGATTGGCCCACCGACCACTCAGACTCTCCACTCTGACGCGGAATCTCAACGAGTGAACCAGTTGATTGGATTCTCTTCGCGGGACTGGTGGACCGCCTGTAACGGGGACCTCCTCGCCTACAATGGGGTGCTGCTCATCGGTTCTCCGCCCTCCCCCACACCGCCGCCGCCACCGCTGCCGCATCGTACAACACTTGACAATGGTGGGTGGTGGTTCCTGGCCCTTGTGACAGGTGGTGCTAGTGACATATTGTGGTGTTCTTGGGGGTGGTGGTAGGGTCAAAATCTGTGAGGAGATCTTTGAAATTTACCATTATGATATAATATTTTTTTTATCCTTAACGCGAAAATAAAAATTGTTTCGTTTAAGGTGTACTAAGCTTGTTTAATATTTCTTTAAAATATAATAGAGTTCTGTTCTTATACATTGTACAAAATATATTGTATGTCTTTATCTCTTTTGACGTGAATCTTGAGAAATTCACGGGAATACTTTAAAATTTAATTCTTATAAAAATTTCGATAAGAAAAAAGTATCAAATCGATATATTTAAGATAACCAATCAGAATAAGGTGAACCAGGTGGCGGTGTTAGATATTATCAGCGCCATTTAATTGTTAGTATTTAAAAAAATAAAATTAACAATGAATAAAACTAAATATATAATTTAAACAGTACAATCGATAACTTTGCTGTTCAAAAGAACCGAATGATTTTCATAAATTAAAAAAAAATCTAACTTATTTATTGCATTTCGATGCTCTCTATAATTTAAACATATGTAAATGTTTTAACAGCTGCAGATGTCCTTGTGTATCTTACCCAAACCTGTCTAGCAGTTTTTTTAAGGAGGATTCTTTTTTGAACCCCGTCCTCCTTCTCTCTCTCTCTTCTTCTTTGACCCCTTGTTTTCTCTTTTTCCTCCACTTTAACCTTTTTTCCTACCCATCCGCGTCATCTTTTTATTTTTCAAGGTGGGGAGTTTGGAATTGTCCCCCCCTCCCTTGGGCAGGTTTGATCTTACCGCGTTAACTGTTTTGGAAGTTTAAAATATGTTTTTTTTGAATTACAATATTATGCCTTGAAATAGCGTTGGTTTCCATCCGTTTTTTTGATGTAGAATATAATTTATATATTTTATTAACTTATGCCAATTGACTGACACCTTCCCCTTTATGTGTCAATTTTGAATATATATGCCCTATCAAGTAGGTTTTTATCAAACCCGTTTTGTTAATGTAATCGAAAATGTCTCATATTTCCTATAATTTGTTCAGTGTATAATAATTATCACTTTTATAAGTATATTAGTTGTATGAAATGTGCATTATGGCAATAAATTCGTTTGGAATTAATTATATTTAAATATTTGTTCCCCCGAAATGGATGTTTATGATTAAATTGTGTGCCTTAATTTAAGGAAAACAAGCTAAACTTTTAGAAATAGCTGTAAATAACAATGTGAATTATATGATAAACATTTATTAAGTTTTCATATTGTACACACTTCTGCAAAACAGAAATATGTTTATTTGTATAACTATTCTCCACGTAACTGCGATATTTACTTACAATCACTTGATACACCGAACTCTTACAATTTAGCTTATGCGCTGCGCAGTGTACGTACGTACAGTCGGCAAATAATTGATTTTACTCAAGATGTTCCGTGTTTAGTTGATTCTTCCACTGTTGGTAACTTGAGTTATAGTGATTGTACTTGTTTAAGTAGAGAAATAGCATGTACATGTTTACAATTTTTATCAATATCATGGGCATTATATATGTTAATATCAGTTGTATAAAAGAGCTTTGTTTTAACTAAAGGCAATATTACTATGAAATGTTAAAACATTCAATTGTTATTTATAAAAATTTTGAATGGGAAACTTACTTTACAGTTGGTAATATCTCGCTCTATTACTCTGTATATATACAAGTCATGCAATCACTCTGAATTATATCTTGAGAATGACTAATGCATTCAACTTATTGTAAATATTTCAAGAAGTTTTAATGGTATAAATTTTATGCCATACCATTTTTTTAAACAAATTTGTATGCTTTGGTATTCATAGTTTTAATCATAAAACCTACTCGCATTCCATTGCTTAACATGTTGTACTGTAGTAGTTTTTGTCATTGATTGTATTGCTTTTCATAAAGTTACAACTATTTTTATGTATTTGTATAACTATACATTTTTTATCTTGTAACACCATTATTATTGTTCAAAGGTACACGTTGATAAAAAACAAAGAATTTAAAATATATTTTCGAAGCTTCTAAAACGATAGATGGACTCTGCACACTTATTTATCTGTGCTTTTAATTAATTTTTTTATTGTATCAATATTTCTAAATTATTAATTCGCTCAATTGTTCGCAAATATAATGAACATCGGAACGTTCTCATTCTATTTACTGATCAATGATATTTGCACTACTTGTCTTTAGGTTAATCTATGAAATTGTTTGATTGATTTCTATATAAGAAATATCAGTCATTTTTTATTTCAGCAATAAAAATAGATTTCTTGGAATAATAAATCTAGTCGTATATTGTGACTGCAGCTGATTATATTTAAAGTTGATTTGGTATTTCCATTGCGTTGGTTTGTGAATATGCGTGATTTACTAAAATTTTATAAATGTGCTTGAATCATTAATCGAATTTATGGGTTTAATTTTCATACGCAACCATGGTTATATCTACTTCGGTGTTGACTGTTCTATTGCTATATAATATAAAGTTAAACATTGTGGGTGAGTTTTTAAAGCGACGTGTTTAAAAGACAAGTATTGAATGGTTAGTTTGGTGGAATCTTTTAGGGTTAGTTTTAGATACCTCTCTCTCGACCTTGCCATAATTTTTTTCTGCAGTAAACTCCACCATGGTTGTTTCTAAATCTGTATTGACTATATTTAGATTTTTACAACACATTAGTTTTTTAAACCAAATATTTAAATGATACAGTTTATAGTTAAATAAGCATTGACTATTTTTCTTTAATGCTTACAATACAAACTATAATAAGACCCCAATTTAGTCGTGACTGTATGTGATTTCAAGTTTATTTGTTCAATAATTTTATCGTGTTTTCACAGCAGATGTGCCGCTTTTACACGATTTTAATTCTGAATAGTAATGGGTGTTTTCTCCCCATCTTATCTATAATGTATTACTTAGTTAAAATCTCTTTTTTATTAAAAAATATCTATCTACCTAATGCTTGTTGTGTGTTTGAAAAGAATAGTGTTTTGCTTCTCTGGTAATTACGAAAGCTTTTATATCTCAACGTTTGATGTAAATAGGTATGTGGTGCTTTCTGACATTCTCCATCGATTCCCCCTCACGAAGATAATTGTATAATATTTCTTTAACTAGTTGTGATCAATTAAGCAAGTATTCCCCGTAGAAAGGAACAAAGGAATTCATTAAATAAATGTATTTTTTCTTCCTATCGAGCATTTAAACTGACACATTGTTTACATAACTCCATGGCAACAAAAGGGGGGAAGTTGATTAAAGACATGTGGCAAAAGAAAAAAGGGTTAACCTTATCTTCTTTTTTTAATGTTGTATAGTTAATTAGTATATAGAATTTAAGACATAGTATGTGTGTGTAGTATTATTTTGTTTGACTTAACTGTAAAATGCTAAGGTAACTGAGCTGTTGTTCTATAATTTAAATGATGTGATAGTTTGCATTGGCGTTGTTCATCTTGATGCAACTTCAACGTATCTTATGTTGTGGGTTTTCCAGCGCATACTTGATCTGTATTCTTATGGCACTTGTTTTTGCCCTCTTTTCAGGTTTCAATAGTCCACTCATACATGATGATGAAGCCGGTGACTGTTTTCATTTAGACAATGCTACGTAAGTACCCTTGTTCCCCTGTGCGTACTTCAATAACTCTTTGTTTTGTTGGAGTTCAGTTTCTTTTTGACTGTTTATTTCTAAAATAATAGATTTTAAAATGTCTAATTCTATTACATAGTATTACATTCCCTTTGAATAACTGTTATCCTAAAAGATTCACCGATTTGAAGATCGCAATATTATTTATTTAAAACTGACGGGTGTGAGTATGTTTTCATAAAAGTGCAAATCTATACCTAGTACAAATAATCTTAAAAAATAAACCTCTAAATTATTGCGATATTTACGCAAAGATTAGAAAATATCTATCTATGAGGATGAAGTTCAAAACGATTGTAAATTTGCGTCGTAATAATTAATCCAATACTTTATTTTAAACTTTTCAAATTTAGGTTGAAAAATCTGGCAGTTTGTAAAATATTGTCCACTAATTATTAAACAATATATATTTACAATCAACTAAAATAAAGTCCCTGATTTGGATTAATTTGTATACGATTTGATTTATCAATAATTTCCTATTTATTGAATAATGTTTATTCGCGCATTAAAATAGTTTCTCATAGTTGAAATAAATGTCAAGAAAATTCTCTTGCTTTTAAAAGCTACTGTTTAGTATTTTGTGATGTTTCATTCGACATTAATCGCCGATATTTATACCATTATTTAAATTAAAGTTAGTATGTTCGGAGCGATCTAGATGAAGCCTTCCGATAGAGAACTCTCTGTGTTCTAATATGAATCAACAACTATATTATAATATATATTTATATATATACACAGTCTATATATTTATTATATGAACGGTTAGACTTCTACACTGCACTTGCATCTGACATCTTTCATGTTGACTCTTATTAAGACATACTTAAAGTTACATAATAATTAAGTGTGGAGTATAGATGGATTATCGCTTCTCCAAATGCTGACTCACCTTGTTGTGGTGCAGTCATAATGAATTATTATAAACTCGACGATTGTCTACAAACAGTAGACTAGGCTGCTGTTCTTTACACTGTTTTTATCAAATATTGCTTTACTCGTGTCGTGTCAATCTACCTATCTATGTGGTTTAATAAGACGTCTGTTTAGATATTTTGATATACTAGATTCATTGCAATCGTGTTCTTGGAAGTTTCGCCCTTTTATCAGTCGACCCTTTATATCGATATCTATGTGGTGACAACTTTGGTCAATTATCTAATTTTTACATATTGCTATGAAAACAACGCTTTTATTAATAAGTACCTTGTAGATTAGAAGCGTCTGCAAACTTTTCTCAATTTTAAAATAATTCCTTCTCTATAATATTACAGCGCTGTTTTTTGACAAAATTGTGAATTTACTTTCAACATAACGACAACTATCAATTTATAGTTTTCTCTACTCCTCCTTGTCGGCCGGGTAAAGATGTAATCTCTGTAGCCTTAGTAGCTCTCTGTCTTCATTCGGTCTAAGCCAATTAATTGTTGCATGAATGAGCCGTTGTATGTTTAATGAATAGGTATTAAACCGCCTAATCTCGGGGAAGTAGTTGGTGCGTGTGTACGACGGCTAAATTCAGCCATGGACAGTTCGGCTATGTGAAAATGGTTAGATCGCATGAATTTTACTATTTCAGTTAGAATGGTGGGCTGATATAGACATAAATTGACAATTTAGTTCAATGTGGCAAAATAATTGGAAGGCAAAATAAATACCTCTAATTTGTCGGTGTTCGGTTTTGAAGTGGATACTTTTCAACAGTATTTCTATTGCCTATTCTTATTTGTAATCAGTCTATGTATATCCTATTCGGCTTCTCAGTAAAGTGGATCTTCATATATTATTTGAACTGAGTTTCGCAAGATAGGAATAAAATCATCGCTATTGGCGACCAGTGCTTACGTATATACTGTCTTGTCTAGAGGACATTTGACTCAGTTACAAAATATCATTTGTTTCAGATGAAATGCAATAATCTGGGGGGAATTTTCAATTTGTTTAATTTATATTTAATGTACTAATTATTTTTTGGCGGTTTGGGCACACATCTAAATTTTTAACCATTTGTAATAATTTATACATTGTACACGAAGCGATGCTTTAGTCAGAGGGTTGATGTCGAACACATTTTCCGGCTACAATTAAATATAGGATTGCTGTCTCGTGGATTAAGTTTAATTTTTCTAGAAATTATTATTAGTCCTTGTTTTTCCACATTTTGCTTTTAATTATTGGATAACTCTCGACTGAGCATTAAGTTTATACTTCATTGTTATCGGAATTCCAAAAATGTTTTACTTTAAATCTTAACTGCGCTATATACATTGCGGTCGTTTTCCTATACCCGGCCAATTCAAAATCAGCATTATGCAGCTCAAAGTACATTAGTACTATTATTAACCTTATTATTAAAATATATAAAGCTGAGTGAGCCGTATGAAGACTTTATGGACTCTGCACCTTATAAACTCAACTCTATATTATAGCTTCTATGATGTTGGTAATTAGTAGGTAATATATACACAGCTGATAACCACGTAATATATCGCTACCAGAGGCCATATTTTTCCATGAGGAAACCTATAATCTAATATATATTTAGTATTGGAATTAAATTCTAGGTTGGATAACCAATACCGAAAAATGTTGCTTTCCCATATTATAGTTATATAATCTATTATAATTTGACAACTTATTAACTGAAAAGCAATAGTACAGTATCACTAATTAAATGAAAAATTCGCAATTTGATATATAAAGCTATGGTAAAAAAGTAATTGAATACTTATAATATATACAATAATATAATTTATAACCGGTAAATTCAATATGGCTGCACGTTTTTACACTTGTTTATAAAAAATGTGTTCTTGATTATACTCACTAATATTATCATTGATTACATATTAATATACAGGACGTGTGTCGGTAAGATTAAAGAAAATATCTGCCAATGCGTTATCTCGCGTTCAAGACTGTGATGTTTCTCATGTCAGCTGTTTTTATATCCCGATATAAAGACGCTTCCATGTTCTCTCATGCAGACAAGCGCACTCATTTTCCCCAATCAATGTAAGACTATATAAATGACCCGATGCGATTAAGGAATAATTAGACCATCGATGGAAGATGTTTTTTTTTACAAAACTATAACTGAAATTATTATCTCAACTGTATAGTGACTATACAGTTAATACAAACTTCTTTTACTGAAACATAATGATAAGAAGTCATTATTCAGATATTCCGTGTTTCCGGAATCTTGACCAAAAATTTTTCTTGGAAATCTGATAATTAATGTTGGTTCGATTGAAGTTTTATGAGTTGGCGGTATTTTCCTTTCATTTCTTCGTAAGGGTTTAGGAGAGAGGGGAGGTTCAAAATCATGTTTTTTGGTCACGAGTTGTTAGGTATTACACTTTGAGATGTTTTGAACAGATTTTCAATATCTACTGTTTGCTTCGGAATTCTACATTAATTGGATCGTATATAAACATTATTTAATCTATACTATGGACAATATTTAAATCCGCGAGGGCAATTCTATCTGTTAAGATTTATATCAAAATGGCTATATAGTATTCCATTTAATTAGTATGATTAAAACTGCTCTAAATATTTTGTCTTCCGGTCATTTGCCTACATTTAAAACAAAACCAGACGCAAGGTTTTTTGTGTAACCAGTGCGTATTAAATTGCTTTCTGAGAAAATAATATTATGTCCGCCCACACCACCTTCTCGCTTCTCCTCTGTTTCAACATTTCTCAAATCTAGCTGACGTAAACCTAATAGCAAAAATTTGAAACTATTTCTTCCTTTTATTTTATTTTATTTTCCTTTCCTCTTTTCTTTTAGCTATAGCTATAAACGTGGTCGACTTTTTGCTTATACCAAATGCCTATATTATTGTCTTGCAATCTACAATCTCTTATGGAAGATTTATTTTTAGTACTTTTTTCCACTCCTTCCTCTATATACATTCCATTCGGCTATCGTCAGGGAAGCTCATATGTTTTTCTTTTATAGAATTGTGGGTGACTATTTATAGCCCTCTCGTGCTAATAAAAGAGTTAAAATGCATTAATAAAATGGAGCGTTAATTAAATCAGTCAATTTCAGGATGTATTATCAATCATATTATTTCACATGGTGCAGCTAGATGAAAGAGATTTTTAAAGTTATATCAATTTATATGTTTTGCTTTTGTTATCTATATCTGTATATACTGAATGTTCTGTTTAGTTTAAAATAGGCATGATTTGGGGATTAATTTAGTAATATAAATATTTCCCAATCATACTTTTATATTTGAAAGCTTATATTGAACTCTTTTAATGTACAAACATTTATACTATTCCCATATTATACTTTAACTATATAGGTATAGTGTGCATATTTTCAAATAAAACTGTGATAAATTTATTCCACAAATATATAGTGTAGTCTATGGTTATCTTTAATGCATCTCAGAAATGGAATGTCCAAATGATTTTGTTTGTCGGGCAAATATTCATTATAGGTGTATACCTAACGCTTGGTTGGAAACGAACATTGGACTTTTATATTATGAGACTGATTTTGGCCATACATATCTTTAAGGAACAACTGCCTTTGTTAATATTTAGTTCTACATTAAAATTCTACTCCATATATGGTTTTCTCAAATCTTATATTTAATAACTATATAAATATTTATGTAATATTTCGAAAAATAATGAGTGAATGTCGAGTGTTTATATTAACACAACATCTGTTTGCCGCTGCTTGTGTTTTGATGTGTGAGTTGATTTTTCAAAATGTAACTATATAATCAATATCTGTTCATTTACTATTTATATATCGCGTATAGTATCTCCTTTTTGAACACCTGTAGCCACCGTAATGGTTGTCTTGGATTTTTTCAGTGATATAGAATAGTCTATGAAAAACAGTATAATATGTTCTTATTTTTCTTTTCTTTTCCTTTATACATACATATTTATTTTACATTCCTCTATAATTAGTTCACTTTTCTCTTATTTTTTAAACAAAAACAGTCGATCTCACCATTATACTGTTGCTGGTAGTTGCTATCTGGTTCAGTATATATTGAGGAACTATAATTGTTATTATAGTTTATTATTGAATATATATTACTTGAGATAACTGTAATATCAAAACATCTAAGCAGTTGCTTTTTGCGTCATACTTAATACATACCTATAGTTGTGGATATGATAACATAAAAGTCGATATATTTCATTCAATTTATTCTTTTATCGATTATTTTGACATTCTAATATTTTATGGACAATTTTAAATTAATTTAAAGTAAAGCGTTTATATATATAATATATTATAAACAAAGATTTGATTAATCGCTACAATGCACACATTAAATTAATGACCCATAAAAATGCGCACATATTTACTATAATTGAGAGGTTTTAGAATTATATTGATATTGTAAAATATTTAAATATAATCAATTGGAAGCAAAGGTTACTCTAAACACTAGACACTACTGTAGTGCAATTTCTACTTATAGTCCCCTACAATTGGTTGCGCTACTGGCGCTCCTGAACATAAAACCATTTTTATTCACTAAAAGATTACGGCATATTTTTCTGCCTATTTATAATTTGAAAAATTAGAATTGAAATCTATAAAATTGAAATCAAAACCTATATATATAATACATAATTTAATGGAATATGTGCGGAACCTTTGGAGACCTTATATTTCTTTCTTGTTTATTTATCGTGTTTATTATATTTTAAAAAAATCAACTTAAACATTTTGTTGAATAGTTTATTCAATATTGTGAATATGATAATGTATTTCTTTCTTTCGTGCTTCTGATACATACTATAACCCGTTATAACAGTAGCCTATATAACACGATATACATATTATACCGCTCTACTGTGGTGCGATGCTTCCTTTAGCAATTCTGCAATCAGCGAATGCCACTGATTCTAGAACTTATGTATATTATATGTGTACCGTCCTACCTATAAATCTATACGTGTAACTTAACTTGGGTATAATAGACACAGTTAGATCTGATATATATATATCTGTACTTCACGTGTACCGGTCGTACCATTGAAGTGCACTGCGCTCATTTCTACCTTTACGGCGATTTTAACGATACTTGTTTTGTTGTCATAAATAATAATAATGTAACACTCGTTCGAATATTTGTTTTCCCTGCGGGTGTGTTCTTTTAAAACTTGATAGCGGTAGGAGATTTTCACTTGGAGTCTATTTTTAAACTAATTATGATAATTACGGTTGCATAATATGTGAGGATTAGTACCATCATGTGTAATTAATTGTTCTACCTGGCAACATCAGGTGATGGTAGGGGAGTTTTCAGGGTTTTTATGAACACTTCAGGAAAGACGGGGTTTTTAATTAGAACTAGGCCTATCGTATTATTATACTGCGTATGACTAAAAGAATGGAAGATTTTCTTTATTCATATAATACTCTGAAGCGTGTGTAATTTGAGGGAAATTATTGCTTTTATTTGAGGATTATCACACCTACCTAACACGGTTGGCAACTAGAGAGATAGTTTTATGTCGTCTCAATATACCCCACATCAGTGTGTTTCTTTTCGTTTTCACTTCGAGTGCTTTTTATCAAGTAATTTCCGGACTTAAGTGTATCAGAAAAACTTTTGGCGAGATTATTTACACAGCTAATTCGCTTGTGGAAGCATAAGACAAAATCGTTACAACATTTTAATTGGAAATTTATTTATTTTGTTGTTGTTAGTTTTACATTTTGAATCGAAAACAGATTTGTATGAACACGTGTTACTTTTGTTTTATTATAATAATTATAAAACTTTTATTTTTCCAACACATTATATGGAAATCTTTTGCAATTGCTTTTAAAAAAATTTTACGTACTTTCTCTTTAACGTTTTAATTTTAATTAAAAACAATGATGTTACCGAAATTAATTGATTCAAATAAGATTGAAGTGCATAAAAGAAGCAATGTATTAATTTTGTTCAACACTTAGATTTTCTTATTTTACGAAGTTAATGTTATATGTTATATACTTTATTATTTACTTGATAAAGTACTTAATATTTTTCTGATGCGAATATATATCCACTTTAACGTGATAGCTAAAATATATCTCTTAATAATTTAATTAATAATTGTGTTTATGCTAATAAACTTCCTAAATACGGATACACAACTAGAACGAAAAACATCCGTGCTTTTGGAATTTGTCTTGCTCTGATCGGATATAGGGACAAACAATTATTCCATGGTTATACAACAATTGAATGCGACCTAACTATGTGGAGAATGTTTAAAAGACTGGAAATGAGACAACCATATTATTAATTGTATTAATAAAATTATGTTTGCAGTTTAATTTTTTAAAATTATTCACTGACCTCGAATTTTCATGATTTAGTGAGCTGGTTATTCTAACATATTTCACTGCAGGAATACCTATATACATATTAGGAATATGTCCCTTGTTAATTTTCTGTGTCGGCCCAAAATTACCGCCTGAAGTTTATAATAATTATATAATGGACATCCTCAATAGACACATTGTTGAGTGATCGATTAAAGTTCTTATAAGTAGTAAGACAAACAGCAATTCTATAGTATTATAGTCCCCTGACTAACCACGAGCCTAATCCTTTTCTGCCTGTTTACACTCCTAACCTGCAGTTTCTTTCTCTTTCTCTTGACAGGTTGAGAGCAGATCTCCACCTTTCAGACGACAGCTCCGATGAACTGGGCCCCTCTGAGGCCCCTCGGGTTCCCTCCCTGTCACCGCCGCCTCCTCTCCTCTCCAGTAGATGTGCCAATCACAGTCGCAAGTGGTGAGTCTAGTTCAATCGATGACTTCGAACAGAAAGTCTCATTCGACCATTTGAATTCGGCGCCTATTTTTATTCGGTCTTAGATGTTGATATCAATTTTTAACAACATAATTCGAAGGAATGTTTTTACCTTGTTTTAAGATCTTCACCTAATTTATTCATTATTTATTTGTAGGCCACTTGGACACATTATCTATATTAAATTATGTATTTTAGTCATATACCCTGAAAAAGCCCATGTCATTCTGATATGGTATGATCTTGTATGGTCTATGCGTTTCTGCCTTCATGACATAGTTGAACATACTTCGTATTGTTTTTCTACAAGCCAAAATCACACAAATAATATATGTTCAAATAAAATAGTATTTTATTGAATTATAGCTATTTGATAAAAACACGACGTAATAATAGGTGTGTTTTCATCGATCCGTTGACGCACTACCTTACGTCGCTGGCGGTCGACAGACACAACTGGTTGTATATTGGTCCGAGACAGACTAAGTTCACTCGTGATTTAGAGTGATTAACGGGTTGATTTGAGTACGCAGCTGCAGATTGTGTGCACCGTTGAGGGCGCCCAGCACCAGCTTATAATCAGGCGGGCCCCTATTAGGACCCCGCCTGCTGCAGTGAATATGCGTTGATTGGCTCACTTTTCCAAATATGAATATGATTAAACTTCTATTTCAATTCAGTTAAATGAACAGAAGGAAACATCTCTTCTTTGGGTTAACATTATTTAAACAACTTCTGCTGTTCACTCGAAGAAAGCATTCATTTATTGTAGTGTTGAGATTTGTTTCAAATTGAATGGTTGGCCGCAGTACCACTCAAATGATAGATATTAAGACGAACAACTGCTAAAATATATTTGTGTATACGCCTATAACTGCATAGATTTGGAATGTTGACATCCGGAAACAATTTGTTTTGATTATTTATCGGTATAGCAGACTCATGGAATGTATAACCGGAGACCACTATTGATCTGAACCCAAAGTACCGTCCTGAAGCGAAATTAAATCTTAAAGTATTTTGTATCTAGGCGAGACTGCTAAATCCAAAGTACACCGTTTTCTGCTTTGTAACACAGCGATGGTGCACTCTACACTAGATTAAGTTGTCTTTTGCTATTCTCTTAACAATCATACGTATTATAACCAACAGTTTATGTCGTTGTATTGCTTTTGGTTTTACTTTTAGATTTCCTAGTGCACTGATCGTTTTATTAGATCAATAAAAATATTATGTAATTCAGGTGTAAACAACATTATATTGCAATTTTGTATCAATTGTCTGGACACACTTTAGTATTTTTCTTAAGACAGATAACCATATGTTTTTTATGTTGTTTCTTACTGCAGTTTCTTTCTATTGTTTAGTTGAAAGCTCCAGAAAATGTAGAACTTCTCAAGCTGGAGAAGTGATTATTTGATCATAATTATTATCAGTACATATTTTGCTATATAATATGTTAGTCTTTGAGAAAATGCTCTTATTCAAAGACGTGACGGATTTTAATTTAATTCATTGTCAGACTTAGAAATAATGCCGGATATACGCGCTAAATTGACTTCATTAACTTGTTCACATTTATCGTATAGTTTTCAGCAGTGATATATGCCTTGTTTTATTTTCGTTGATTTAAGTAGGCCTATACACTTTACATATTACAATGCTGTGCAGGAATAGGCAAGTTGTAAAAGACTGGCCTGGAAATAATCTTGTACTCTAAATCTATAATTTCAACAATTGTCTTTCTCAAAGGCTGGCAGGACATCTTATTTAATTACGATGACATGCAGCGTCCTTATGTACACTACAGAAGAAAGAACTAATCTCGCTCAGTATCCGGTGGCTTTAATTGTGTTCGTGTCTTAGAGAACAAAAAGGGTTCACAGAGAGAGTGAAAGAAAACTATATTTATTTTTTATAAAATTTGACATTTCCTGTTTTCAGTAACAAATAATTGAAACGATTAGATTCCGTGTGGTTTTCTAGGAATTTTAATTCAATTAAATTGTCGTCCTCGTTCTGTGACAGGGGGCAGTTCAAACGGACGAATATCAGATTTAATTATTTTTTTATGTTTTTTCAATAATTATCATTCCGTATTTTCTGCTCCTCATTGTTTTAAAAGGTAACTTTTACAATTCTTTAATCTCTAGCTTGTCATTTACATCACATATTATATTGTATGATATAAGTGTTGGGTACTTTTAAAATGTGTCAAATCAATGAAATTGTTAATTTGTTACACAAAGAACTGAGCATTAATGTTAAAATATTCTGTTCGATAAATTATTCATTTCCATCATAATACAATTTTAAGCAACTTTTTCTACTCTACCTAGTATAAAGAAATGTCATGCAAGTATTAATTAACATATTTAATTAAGTTTCATTTGTATAACTATTTAATACATAACATAATGGTATAATATTAAATTGTAGATTATACCTTTATAAATCCTTTGTAAATAGTCCTTTTGCAAAACTTAATAATTATTTTAATATATAAGGTAAAGATTTATTATAACTTTATTAATTATCTGGTCCTATAATATTGCAAATTAGTTTCAATACGAACAGTGACACGTCCATACTTGTACCCTTGTAGACCAGATACCTGTTGAAATCTGTCGATGTATATATTGCTGTCTGTTTGAGGTTAATAAATAAATAGTAACTCCTATATCATTTCAAGTAGTAGATTAAGAGTAAATGATGTGTGTTTGATAACCATAATCCTCTATCCGCCATACCCAGGGCCATTTCAGGTTAACATGGGTATTGTTTTACATTAATTTCGTACTTATTTCAATTTTTCGCTTCAAATAAACTTTTAGACAAATTTAAGAGTTTTGAGATTTAATATTATAAATTTAATCTGAATAAAAAATTTCGGACTAAATATTAGTTGTCACTTGTCAGTGATTATTTACGCATCCCACTTGTTTTTAATACCTTTTAAAACAGACCGCTGTAATAAAATTTAAGTTCATTTGCATGATGAGATGGTTGTTCACGAACTTAAATTAGACTACATTTATTTGTATGTGAAATATTATAACCTGTTAAAAATATAGTAATTGACTATTTGTGTATCTTCATGTTTTCTTTGTAAATGTAACTCAAAATCAACCAATTTATCGTATTGTTTAAATGAGCTTAGTTATCATTTTACAGCTTATTTACCACAAGCTAACATTTCTCACCACCCAAGTGCTCTGATTGGCTGATTATTCTGGAATTTCTTCATAACGCCGGCTTTCATTGAATGTAATGCATTAGTCGTGCTCCGTCTATCTAATCTATTAAGGTCTATGGTATTTACATTTTTATTTATCTGTATTTAAAGATATAAAAGTTTGCTATATATATTTATACAGGCTATAATATAATTTTGTTACATCCCTACGATATCTGGTGAACCCTTGGAAGAGGTAGTTGCTCCCTTATTAGGTAAAGTAGTATGGTAGTGGATGCTTCTATCGTAACCCCTTCTGACCCTCCCACAGTTATTTTCGGTGAATAGCTTAATCAAATATCTACTAACAGCGCCTCACTTCTCACACCCCTTCCAGGGCCAACCCACCAACGTCTACTACGATTGGCTCACGGGAAGAGGAGGACCGCCACAGCCAACAGCCAGCCCCTTGCGGCCTCTCACACTGGATTCGGCAGGCCAATCAACGTGCAGCTGCCCCGGACCATCAGGACACAACCACAGCAGCCGCCCACGCAACCTCCTCTCTCCACAGCCGCGACCAAATTAAGACAATGCTTCGTGAAACCAGCCGCGAGCTTCAGACTCCCTCCGATGGAATGCTCTCCGAGCTCAGTGACACTGAGGACAACTATAGTCACCAGCCTAGTCGCGGGCGTGTTGCCAAGCAACTGGTTGTCTGTCCTGACGACCAGGCTCCGCTGAAGTTGCGCCTGTTGCGAGCCTCACTGGCGGTGGAAATGCGCGAGGACGATGATATGGACATCGACGACGGTAGCTCGGATGTGTACAGTTCAGAAGCCACTGAACCAATGATTCAGGCAGAGGCGGTGGCTTGTTTGGACCAGTTGTTGACACAGGAAGAGTCTATTACGGTTTCCAGTGAAAATAGAGACAGAGTAGTAAGGGAGGAAGAATCTTCTCCGTTGAGGAGGGCGTCGAGTAAATCAGGACAGCCAGAAGATAAGAGAAAGTCTAAAAAACGGGCCGAAAAACAGTTAAAAAATGGTGTATCATGTACAGAACCGAGTATAAAGAAAACGCATAGAAAATCTGGTGATCTCAGAGGCAGTGAATCTGAGAAGAAGCCTTCTTCCAAAACCCTTGATAATAATCATCAGAAAGAAGTTGGTGAGTATCAGAAAAAGTATTTGTCTAAACTATCTAATGATGTTAAAGAGGAGAAGCCTTTCTCTTCTAGGCATTCGAGTGAACTAGAAGAGAAGCATGCTTCTAGTCAATTTGACGATGTTGAAGACGAACCGTTCTCTAAGCAACAAGGTGAATTTGATAAAAATTCTTCTAATCATATTGATGAATATCACAAAAAACAAGCTGATGAGTATCGAAAGAAGCATTTGTCTAAAGAATTTGATAAAGTTAAGGAGAAACCCCTCTCCAAGCAAGTAGGTGAATGTGAGAAAAAACCGAAGCTTGTTGATGAATATCAAAAAAAGCATTTGTCCAAACTATCTAATGATTTTGAGGAGAAGTCCTCCTCTAAGAATTCAAAGGAATTTAAAGAAAAACGTGTCTCTAAACATGTTAATGAATTTGAGGAGAAGCTTTCTTCCAAGCATTCAAAGGAATTCAATGAGAAGCGTGAGAAAACCAAGAAATATGACGATTGTGAAGAGAAGCCTAGAAGTAATGTTAATTTTCCAGAAAAGCATTTGTCTAAACAGTCTAATGAAATGAGAAATAAACGTCTCTCTAAACATGTCAATCAATTTAAGGAGAAGACTTCTTCGGTACATGTTGATGAAATTGAAGAGAAACCTTCTTCTACGCATATCGATGAAATTGAGGAGAAGCATTCTCCTAAGCATGCTGATAAATATCACCAAAATCAAGTTGATGACTACCACAAAAGGCATTCGTCTAGGCAAGTCGATGAGTTCAGCAGGATGTCCAGTAAGTCTAATGAATCAGAATCTATAGAAGACTTCTGTAAGCACGAAGAAGGTGCAACGAGTCATCGTCGCTCTGAAAAGATTCACAAAACCTCCAAGAAACAGCACAAAATCCGTGATGACCAGATCCTCAATATGAAGTCGGACTACACGGAGGCCACTCGGGAGGTGTGTCAGTCCTACGAAACAACCATTGCCGAAGCAGACCACCGTGAAGCAACTGAGGTATTCGATGTACCGCTTGCCAAGCGGGCATCAGTTGACAGTAGAACAGCGGCTGGTGACAAACGAGGGGCCAGTGATTTTGTCGACCCCATGACAGCACGATCAGGCAAAGGGTCGGGGGGGAAACGAGCTCGTTTGGCCTCCTCGACTTCCGAATCTGTTGGCTGTAGTTCTCCTATTCCCGAGGAGGCTGTTGCACCAGTTCTCGATGAGCGTTGTCATCCGGTTGTCAAGGCGAAGCGGAATGTTGACCGGTGAGTGTATTTGTGTGACTTTGAAGATTTGTGTTAAACGAGTGAATTGAAATGAATGATTGAATCTCTTTAGGAGTATAATATGTATTTGGTTTAGAACTTTAATTGAATTGTTGTAATAGTATATAGGTTATTAATTTTCCGGGAATCTTTCTTATATAGAACCTATTTAAATATTTTAAAATTGTGCAGTCTTGAAGAATAATTTGTTCCATTTTACAAGTGCCTATCCTATTGGTAGGTTGTGCAATACGTTAAGACTGTGTCCAACATGCGTGGAATTCGTAGGAATAAAGTTGTAATCTTATTATTAATTGTCATTTAATTTGTTTATGATTTTAAAGAATCATAATAATTTTGTAAGATGTCACGCAAAATGTCATAACTGCTGAATTTTTCAAAACAAATTGGATTTAAATGATCAAAAAATCAATAATTGCATAACGGTTTAGATTAATTATACTCCCCTATTATGTTATGTACACTATATCTACTATAACACCACTATAACACCATATTCGCGTATGTAATTCTATGAAATATAAGTTAGTCAACGTCCATAACAATAAAAGCATTTCTATAACTGTAAGTATACGATATGAAATTTAAAATAGTGAAAATGAATTTAATTAGAAATTATAATACTAAATAATAAATTAGTTTAAATGTATAAGTAAATAGTTTAATTTCATTATATTATTGCACTTATTGTGTTTGTCTATTTCTAGACACCAATTTGTTAAGTTCTTAGATCATAATATAAAAATACAATTTTGTGGGTTGCACATAATAAGATTTTTTCCTTGTGTTGTTAACATTTAAAAATAAATAATGCGTAACTATAGCCTAAATATAAACTAGCCGGAACTACAAGTACAGAGAAATCTAATGATGTAGTCTATCTATAGTGACACAAATAATCTCTGTGATTATTATTAAGGGTGTATTAATAGACTAATTCAGAGTGTCTATATATGATAACATGAGCTCATCCGGCCTTTCTCTAGCCTATTAATAAATACTTTCTCATCTTTCTAAAATTATTACCGACGGAAAGAATTAATCTCATTCTCTGAATTAACGGATGTTCTTTTCTATCTGAGATGCTTATTTTTACACTCTGCATATTATTTATTAATTATTATCATGTGATGTTAAAAGAAGACTTCTGAGGATAAAATTCTATTTTTACTGCTGTGTATATAGCCCGGCTCAAAGTTCCTCGATGGTGTTATAGCTATTAATATTGTTTGCAAACAGTGGTGGTGTTCAATGCTCTGTTTTGTTATCCGACTTATTTGTCGTTTAACATTATTATTTATTATAGTTTAACATTTTTCTGTTGGATCATAAAGTCTTGCTAAAGTTTCTATATACTGTTAGTGCGCTCTGTTGTTACCATATAAGGACATGTGCATGGTTATAAACTCTTACAGGGGTACTCCGTGTAATAGATTCTATCTACGAGTATAAACCAGGTGGAGACGGGCTTGATTTATGCACAGTGAAATCTGGACGTGTGACTGTGAATAAGTTTAACATACTGTTATTATTATCAGCAGATCGAGCCAGTTCTCTGCTGCTAGCTGTTTTTAAGAACACTGCATTATATTAGAACGAATATTAACACCAAAATTTGGTCTTATCTATTGACGAACAAGTAATGTAGAACTTAAGGGAATATATATATATATATATAGATTATACCTCTTCTTGCATTGTTGAATCCGTCTTTTGGTGTGTAAGTGTGAATGTTAATGAAATATCGCCAAATTTGTTGTAATACATAATGTAGACAGATTCTTTAATAATATTTCTCTACCTATATGCATATTAGGTTTAGGGGAAGCATTAAGAATTTATTCACGCTGCTATTGTCAATTATTCTGAGAAAGAAATGCTGGTTCCGTCCTTTTTTCTATTATCTGTAATATTGTTCAGAAGAATGGTTAGAATCCAATTTCGCCCTATTTGAGTGTTTGTGTAATCCTATATGCAACTACCTATTTAGTGTCCCATACAAAATAGGATATAAAGATAGGCTATATAATGTTGTTACTAGTCCTGAAGACGATTGTTACTCTGGCGAAGCAGCTGTTTACAATTGCACTCTACAGACCTCTCAAAATTATCAAGTGCACACATTTTCTAATTAGTTTTCTAGTATAGCGATAGGCTATATGCAGAATCCTCTACTGAAGCAATGGTTGATCACATACAATAGTAACCAGATGAAATTACGATATGGGAGAAAATAGGGTTTTTGTTTGTTTACCAATACCTTTTTCAATTGTTTTCCATGAAATGAGAGGTAGTTTATTTGTAAAAAAAACATTATAATTCAACTAGACACACATTTTTGATATTGCAAAATGTGAAACTAGAAATACTCAGTTCTTATTCTCAAATATCTTGTTTTAATTTTCAGTGAGTTCTATAATTTATTACTTATATAGATATACTTATTTCTGTACTTTTTTGTATTAATTATCTCTTTTCCATAGCTTATATTGTAATTTGGATTAATATATTAATATATCATAATTGACACATTGCTATTTTAGGCGCCAGTAATCATTTAATGGTTGTCATCCTTTTTTATCATTATTTGTTAGACGTTAATAGAGATTACACGATTTAGTGGGTGATTATTTTTTCTTTATCCATAATTCTTCTCTATACATTATCTTCTTTGTTATTGATAGCATTCAAAAGAATTTGAGAGAATGATGCGAGATGGTTCTATTGTAGACTATAGTTTACTAGTGAAGCCTAGCATCATTCTGCTTTCTCTATATTTCTTGCATCTTGTTATAGGGTCGGATATTCTGTCTTCATAGGTATAATCAATGAAAAAGATGCTTGCATGACTCAGCAGCCATAACCTGAGAGAACTTTTATTAATTTTTACTCTAATTTTTTAGTAATAGTCTTTGTTTATATATTTAGATAAAGATACGATATATATATATATATATTATATAAATAAGACTTTAATTAATTAATAAAGCGAGATGTATATGCCCGTAAGGAAAAGGTTGATAGTATGTAATATTTCATTTTCATGATATGTATTCTATATTAAATAATTTTTTTGAATACGTGTCATGCTAGGTTGGCATTCATGGGTTATTAAATAATTATATATACACCTTTGTCGAACGTGAACAAACAAATTTCCAGCGTATTCCAGATTGTTTTTGAAATTAATTAAGTCCAGGATTTCCGGATTTCAGATTTGCCTCGTATTTTTATGTCGTGACCAATATCTGTGCTATTGGGTGTATTATGTAGGTTGTAACTAATGGAAAGTCTGATCGAAAACTGTTTAGAACAAATAGTCAAGTTTGCCTCTTAACACTTTCTGGGCCACAATTATTGCCACAAACTTTCTCACCAACTAACCCACTGAGAGTTGTTATTTTGTAGGAAAACTTCTTGTGGTGATCTGATTTCGTTTGTACATAATATTTTCATATATAAAATATAGATTTCATATATTTGTATGTTATTATGTATACTAGCTAGCTGATAGCCTATACTGCTGAGCACATGTTCCACATTGAAAACGACCCTCTATATACTTCTCAAACGTGTCCTTCTCACTGTATGTTGCGCAGTTGTAGTTGTGTTTTCGGTGTATTGCCGGGTATTTACCTAATCGATTACACAGAAGTCAATCCTGTTTTTCCATTTAACAACGATATTATATACTGGAAACAAATCGGGTATATATTTGAAGTAAATTCTGAGAGCATTTTATTGTGGTTAAGATTTGTTTTATATGCACAGAATGTGTGCGTGACATGTTTAAATTTATTAATTACATGATTTTCCTCTTTTGTGCTCTCAAGTTTACGTATTACAATTTTGTTTAGATCCTGTTATATTATCTTGGTGAATGTCTAAATCCTTCTATTTTTGTTAAATACAAACTGTTCAGAACATTACATCAAACATTACATGTCACAATAACATACTTAAATATGTGTATATGAATGTAAAAAAATATTACATTAGATAATACAGCGCGTATTATTACAAAGTATCAAAAAGGCTGTTTATTAAATCATTATGCTGTTTATGATCAGTTAAATCATTATGTTGTTTATGATGAATTACATATTGAATTAGGAGGTATTATATTTCAACAATCGTTTGTTCAAGGGCAGTTTGTAGCCTACAAATTGACGTCCATAGAGGTTGACCTAGTTTCTATAGCTACAACCTCACATCGATGTATAGCATCACGAAATGCGGGTGTGTCCTGGAGATTAAATGCTCCATTCATATTATATCTGTAATATATATATATTACTAAGTTACTTATATAATATAAGCACAGTGAATATATCATTGACCTATTGACTTCAGAGATAATACTTTCTGCTACTGATTCAATTGAATCAGTAGCATCTAATCTTATTCAATTATACTCTTTTATACTTCAATATAAATTTAACTATAAAGTTGTATTATTATACATATTCTGTTGCGCAGGCTCCATATAAAGTGACCTTGTATTATTATATATATGTACTCAACACTTTTTAATTGAATCATATATCTATTGTTGTTAAGTTTATTGGTGTGATTTAGCAGTGTACGAAGCAATTTTTAATTTTCTTCTGCCACTGAGGCTCTAAAGTCCCACTCCATTAGTTAGCAACTTCTTCCCCTTTTTAATTATAAATTTCAACTATGACACACACACACCCACACGTTTTCTTGTTTATGATATAGGCTGTCTTTTTAAATCCACAGGTTTGACTAATTATGTTTATCACTCTAACCCTGCTCTATAAAATACTAGTTTTTCTTGTATTTTAAACATATTTTAAATTTATATTTGTGATTTGATGGTAACACATTATTTTCATTATTCAATATTGTTTTTCCTTTAAATCATCATGATTTTATTTTATAATGTTGTTACTATATGTAGTTACTTTTTCTGATTTCTGGTTCTTTATAAATGTTGATTTGTTTAGTCAAGTGTTGAGGAATGGAATGTGATTATTTACTATACATATATTTTTGATGTGATCTTACTGCTTTAATTATTTCCAAAACATTAAACAAAAATTTATTTGCAGATGTAGTTTTATATATAAATATTTTCACTCTATATATTGGAGAGGTAAATATTTAAAATATACATGTCATATTGGGAAACAGAGACACATATGAATGTTTATCTCTGCCATTGGATATGGATGTAATAAGCCATGATATATAATATCTGATGTATAGTGCTATTATTAAATCTACACATATTTACCAGAAATTCCTTCGTAGTATTAAACATATTCGTTAAAAATAAAGCATACATCCTACTGTCAGGATGTATACTGTCAATACCACATACATAGGCGAGTTTCAGACGAGATTTTATCTGATTGATTATTATCATTGAAATATATTTAAACTAGCCATAGTCTATAATAAGTGCAACTGATGAGATTAAATAGTGCATGAATCGATATGAGATATACTTTTTTTAATATTGATAAAAAATTCATAAGGTCGAAAAATACTAGGTCATGAAAGTATAACTCTATAACATTTCTATATTCCAGTGATCGTCTATAAAGTTTGCATTTATTGATTATACCACTGAAGTACTATCGAGGATGATAACAACAAAGCAGGAAATTAATTTTACCTCAGCTATGCACACGTCTGCTTTGGATTAGAGTGTTTCATAACTATCCATATTATATTAGAGTTATTCAACTGTATATAGTAAATGATAAAGATTGAGGGCAAAACTATTTATTGAAATATATTTTACACATATCAAAATCCTTATTTTTTTACTAAATATCTTTTTATTTATATACACTTGTTCCAGATTTTGAATTTTTTTTTAAGTTGGTAATTTCGTTTTAGTTTTCGACATCTCGTTTACAATGCAGTGTCGTCGGAAGCATTTTGACATTAAAAATACATCAGAGCTCTCTATATGCATATATGGCGTTTAACCCTAACATGTTTGTACCTTCGGTGTGTGGCCGCCCTAAAAAATTATAACTAATTCTCTAAAATAGTGGTCTGGCTGTCGCTATGACAGATATATATGTGTTTATATTCTTATAGTATTGAAAGTTGCAAAAACAGTATTATAATAAAATACTCAATTGTTATTGTGGAATCTTTTTGTATTTTTTATAAACTAAAAGTTACATTTTATATATAATTTTTAAAATATTTTCATTTACGTATTTTCTGATGAGCCGAAAAATTGCACCCTAAAAAGCAAATATTAAGATTTTTTTGTTTTTGTAATAATGATTAATAATTTTTAGAGGCATTCTAGTCTAGATCATAAATTTTCTATTTTTCAGCGATTGCATAGGCTACGTTAAACGCGTGGGTTTTTAGTCTCCGAAACAATTGCCTTTGTCCGTGCTATAATTTGTCTGTATCTGACCCCCCCCCCGCCTCCCTCAGACAAGACACAGCCGCCCCGCTTCTAGAACGCTCGGTCCAGTGTACCCTCAACAACACCACCACCAGCACGTCCACAGCGGCCACTGTATTCCGACCACCCACCCCCTCGCTGCACCACCACCAGGAGAGTAGTGGCGGTGGAGCTGGGGGTAAGAAGCCCTCAGCAGTGGCCTTCCTGATCCAGGGGGAGCCTCGGGACTTCCCCCTGCCGGCCGCGCATGTCCCCTCGACCGGCGAGTCCCTCCTGGTTGTGCTGGAGCATGCGAGCGATATTGAGGACAGGGCCCATGACAGGTGACTAGATTAGAACTGTTTCAGTCATTATGAGAGGGCATATCCGGCCAACATGTTTGTCTAAATAATTGTTCTCAACAACACAGCCTTATGTTCAAATCTTAAGAAAAATATAAGTCTATTGTGTGTAATGTGTATACATATATTAAGCGAAGAATTATAACTACCACCCCTCTAAAATCAACTGAGGAAGCATCAGAAGAACAACCGCGGTAATGAAGGAAAAGTTGACTTCATAGTGATAGTGAATCCTTTCAGAGAAGCTAATCGGTTGCATGGTAATCATTGGAGATAATTCAAGTATCTGTAGGCATTGAGGGGAGGATGAGGGTATATATACTGAATGTTGGGTGTTATTATCATGTCTGCATGTTGATAGTGTTATTGGAAATTCTAATACGAAATTATTTTGATTGGTGGTATTTTTTAGTATTAATAATTATTGTTGAATAAATTCATATTTATATGTTTACTATTTTTATATCAATCAAAAGCTTTGCGTAACATATTAATGCAACAGATGTGAAATATGTATAACTTTTTATATATTGGAGCTGAGAAGGTTGAACACATGTGTTCTTCTACATTATAGGCTATGTTATACTTGAATGCTTCCATACACATGCGAGCACTAAAGCAATAAAGACAGTGTCTTTCTAATAAATACGTACGTATTTTATTTGTTGTACGTTTGTCTTTGATGTTATCAGTCATTTTAACTCCCATTCAAAAGTCAAGAAGTTCAAGTCGATTCAAATTGAGAAAAAAACGATATCTTTCTCTCTCTCATCCGCTTCCTCTTTCTTTATCGTAATTAAATTGTTGTCGTCGAGGCAGACATTAATTTGCAGACAGTAATTAATTAAAGCGGTGTCCCAGCCATGCCTCAAACCCTATAATACATGCTCTTTTATTCTTTTATTGTGTAGTTATTATTCCACCGACCACGTTGTTGCCTGATAGTGATGATAATATATTATAATATTTCACCATACTTCTCCTGGTAATCTCAGGCCTACACTGCATTATTAATGGGGGGTTATGGTTGTGGACAAACGAACACGACATAAATTAGTTTATTAGAAAAATTTGAGCGATGATTAATTTGGCAAAAAAATGGTTTATGCTGTTTCGACGGCGGTAAGCTTGTTTTAGCTAGTTGATATAAAAATATAAAACAGTAATAAATTGTTCGATGCTTTGTAACACAATATATCAATGCCATGACGGGCTCCCTTTATAATTAATTATTTCTACTACTGATTTAGACAATATTTACTCCACAATATTTTCACGGTTTAAAAATTCTTACCACAAACCTCGTCTAAACTATATATTACACATTCCTTTCTGCGAAATACAATATTGATTATCAATTTTTTTATGCATTTCTGGCTGGGTATTCAACTGAAAGAAAAAGCACAGCTATAGACCAGAATATTAATAATTACGAGTGGGTCGCATGACTTTCTTTTGTAATTTTCAGTTTACCTATCAAATATTTTCGGTTATTATTTCTCTTGTACAGTGGCATTTTAGGCCCTGTCGGTGCTCTTCTTAATTCGTGAGTGGGTATCATTAACTCTTATTAGTAACGTATTATATATTATAAATATAAATAACGTTATTCAAATACGACTTGATTAGTTTGCGTGTGCAATTTCCATGCAGTACCCCCCTGCATCTCTCTCTCTCTCTTTCACCAAAATGTCATCAGTATAGTTACCACAATAAGAACAACATACCATTACTATAATAGTATTATTGTCAATACTCCGGCTTCAGTACATTAATCTGCTGCCTGTATCGGCGGAGCAGTGTATTTCATCCACCAACAAGTTAGCTGCTGAGAAGAAGATAGCCTATATTGTTGGAAATCTATCTAGCAGAACTCTCTACTTATACCTAGTCTAACACTCATATTATGCCTTGCACTCTATCTCTATCACAAAGTATTGCCTGTCAAATCTATTCACTCGAACAATTTCCGGTTCTCTCTCTCTCTGTCCCTCTCTCCACTTCATTCATTCATTCATTCCTTCATTGATTTCGTCGTTCATTGATTCATGTATATCGTGCAATAATCGCGCACACAATATATATGTATATATTATTATATAATACATTCTGCATGCAATAGATTTTATTATTATTAACATCAGCTTCGGGTCGGGCAATTCTGATGACCTCTACGTCATTCTAATGCTCTCAGTCCCGTTACACAATAATTTGAATTGTCTCTTGTATGTGTTGGAGTAGTGTGCATGTATGTATGTATGTATGTATGTATGATAATATCGTGTAATGCCTTGTCAGTTAGTAATATATATTCTATTACAGACTGTGCTGTCATTATGCTTTGATACCATTCTGGAGCTGGTTTATCGCTCCTGCACTATACACTATTCTATAACTAAAACATAATATTTAGGAATCATGTCATGACCCTCACCAACAACTCATGTGATTAGTATAATTAATACACTGTTCATTTCCACTGCGTATGGTGTATTTGCCTGCGCGACCCTGTCAATTTCTTAACGACTGCGAATTGTTTTAAATTATAATACTTCGTATCGAACCATTCACGAATTGTATACAACAATTAGGTCAATGAACTATTATTTCTTTCAGAATGTGCGGCAGATATTCTAAGTTTGAAAGACATTTTTTCCTATCTTGACTTCCATATTATGAAACCATCGCGATCATTCACCATAATTCATCAGCTATAGTCCAACATCCAGGACAGTTTTCTATCAGTATCAAAATTTGGCAATATCGATCCAAAAAGAAAATATGTTTGAAAGTAACATAATATTATTTATTTCCTTACGGAACCCAAAAGGCTTAACTGCAATGCAATGTCTCATTTTTAGGATAAAATTGTATTTTTTTGTTAGTGAAATTATATATTATTGTAAGTTTATATTATTTTTATTGCCTTATTTATTCTGATAATTTTAGAGTATACTATTAAACTGTTATGCATGAAACATTTTTGAAGATATAGTTAAGTTTCATCGATTCCAATTTCATAACGTTTATATTTTTGAATTATTAGACTATAATGTTACTAACGACGCCATTTTGATAGATTTATTTTATTTATTATTTATACATATATTTTAAAACTACGTTCTATCTCTCGGCTGTGATATATTTTAAAGAGTTATATCTAGATTATCTATTATAGATTATTGTATACAACAGCTTCATGTCCAGTCTGCGCTGAACACATTTCTCGTTTTCACAAGGCTGTCTCGCATTAAAAAAATGAAATGTAAGACTTAGTTGTACTCGTTGATAGAGCAACTCCCTCATTATTGTACATACTCAGACTCTAGTCGAGCAGAATATTCAGTTATATTCCTACTACTAAACTATTACTACTAACTAGCACTAAACTATAACATAATCGTGTTAAACCACAGTGAGATCGTAGTGTATTCAATTAGGTCCGTCTTGTAGTCATGTAAATGAGGGACTCACTGACTATAAGTTAATACACGTGATGTCACATTGCACAATGTGATGAAATATTATATTATTATTCTGTTCACTACGAATACAACTCTTGGAGAAGACAGTGAGTCAGCAGAGGTAGAGTTGTAACTACTATCTGCGCGCTATCGTTTCTCAACCTCTTTCATGGCTTGTCTGTCAATATTATAGGCCTATAGCTATACTACAGATTGCCCCGTGTGGCTGGCAGACTAAGTGGATGGAAATATGATGTCTTTCTCGTCTTGTTGACAGAAGGTTTCTTCGGCTCTCAGAGTGAGAGGAATCACATTTATTCCTATAGCTTTATTTTAGTATTTAAATATTATTAAAATTATTATGTCATTATTATTTTTATTATTAGCACGTTCCACCTGATGAGGGGGTCTGACAGACCCCTGGCGTAATTTTTTGCATATAAAACTATTCCGTTACTTCAATCAGTTTAATATTATATGAGAATTAAGAAAACTTATTATCGAATAAAATTACACTACCAACCAGACAAAAAAACGAGACATTGATTATTATCTAAGAATAGCAAATAGAAATTCCAGATAATGCATTTTTGGAATTTTGTTCCTTCTTCGAGTTTTTCGTTACAACAAATGCGTCGGGCGGTACGTGTTAAAGGACTTAATTTTTTTGTAGAATGTTTTATTAAAATGATGGTTGTAATTGTGGACACAAATTTTGTTGGGTATTATTTTTATAAACGGGGAGTGGGGCATTGAAGATATTAATTAATAAATAGATTCAATAAATATATATTTTTGTAAAACAGTGCAAACACTTCATTGTGCGGATTTGTTATAAACAAAATGTTTATAATAATTGATGCAAACGTTTGTGCTGCTTGTATATAATACATTTCACGAATCTAGGTCATACTTAATTAATTGGGGTAAAATAATATTTAGGTAATTAATTAATTTATTATATAAAAATATTTGTGTTGATAGTTTACTCATTCTATTTTATCTAAAAAAAAACTAGTTCATGGTTAGTTTGGTGACTTACTTTATATATTTTGTTATATATATTGTTATCATAACTTTTCCTCGTTATATGCAAATTATACTTTTGTCAATATGCATTTCGAACTAGTATACTAGTTTTCATTTAATAATATAGTAAGTATGTTGTAATAAAAAGCATAGAACACAACATCTAAGCCAACTAGAGCAAATAAATTCTATGCATTGAAAGTTTTGCTACAATTAATATTTGACAGAAATGGAAATACCCGTATACCATCATCAATAATTGCCCAATTCAATGTTCAATTCTAGTTCACATTTCTTTAGTATGTTCCCTCCCTATTAGAGAGTAAGGTACTTTCTTGGCATTGCATTTACCGCTCCCCTCGAGTAAAATATATCCTACCGCCACTGCACAACCAATTTATTTAAATCATTCTAAAGCAAGATTACATGTGGTGTACATACACCTCCGCCCCCCTCCCTCCTCCACCATGATATGACGAAGAGTGGGCGGACGACGTCCAGACAAACAACCGTCTCCGAATCCTGCTACTGATATATTATAAGATGTGTCGTCTATAAATTCGTTCAATTGATTTCAATTTTTAATTGGTATATAGTGCCTCCGTGCTATAGTCGTAAAAATTACCCGTGAAGAAGCAGTGTTAATACTGGTTGTTGGACATGGCGATGAGATAGAGGAAGATTGTACTGTCTCATATGAGAGAGTGAGTGAGAAGAACTAAGTTAGTGTCAACACGAGGAGAAAAGACTGGCGTGAGTGGAAACGAAGGGGATGCCAGCTGTATTTGACTTCCCTGTATCTGCCATACCAGACGCAGAGCGAGACAGACAGGCAGGCAGCACACGGCAGTTTTGAGCCTGGGTTGCTCGAAGAAAGTACAGTCCGTTGTTGGCGGCACTCGTTCTTTACTTCATTCATTCATTCATTCATCCCTTTCGTCCCTCTCATTCAAGACTTTTGTGTGTGTGCTGCTTCCAGGCTGTATATAGAGAGAGTAATCTGGGATATATCGCTAAGATTGTTACTAATTAATCGATACATTCTGTCAATTAATTATTATTTTCGTGGATAAAAATATTCCTGTTGAAGATTTCTTTTACCCCCTTTTTTTTCTCCCTTCCTTCCCCCGATAGTTCATTGGTGGTGGTGTGTGTCTATTTATGAAATAGGTGGTAACACTGGGAAGGGTATAATCATAACTAATGCTTAAGTGAGTGGATTGTGCTTATGTCGAACGGATATTAAATCACAGCCTAATTTCAACCGACCGGCCATCCAGCCGGAAGTAGTGAACTGAATTAATTAAATGAAAACAAATGAAAGATTATTCACTTACTGATAAGTCTAGACCTCAACCCACATACACACATTCTGTTGTTTTGATTTGTTGTACATTTCGGTCGTGTTTTGTATACCATCGCAGTTTGACTAACTTTTTATTAATTATGATGCCCGCGTGAAAATGTTGGTTTTGATCTTGTGTGGTCTGCGTTAACTGATTTTAGTTTGGTGTTGTCGACATTCTTACATTGTTAAATACGTACTTTATGTTTGATTTAATTATAGATAGCTTATTTCTTCTAAAAAGCTAATTCCATTGCAAAATGTCGATTGTTTTTTTAACTCGTCCCTTTTGTGAGGTTATTGGATATTTTTCTGTTCAATTTCGTTTTTTTATTTCTATTCAGTTTTACTTTTCCTTTTGTATTGTTAACCACACCCAATTGGTATATTGAATGTCGCCCATGATAATAATGCTATATTCGGAAGTGTTTTCTTTATCATTCGTGGTCTTAGATTGTTCAATGCAATATATAATCCTTGCCTGCTCTCCAAACCTCAGTTTTCAAATGAAGTAGTTTTAATTGTAATGCAATTCTGTAGGTTAAATATATACCATATTATGTGTTAAAAGCGTTTTATATTTCAATTTCAAACTGCCATATTTTAACATATTATATAAATAAAAGATTCTATTTATTTTTAGTGTTATACTTTTTATTATTCTATATATAGTGTATATATATATTCTTTATATAATAGTATAATTTTTAGGGTTATACACGTCAAACATGTCGTATCCAAATATTGTTATATAGGTCAAATATGTCGCATGTTAATAGTATTATATAGGTCAAATATGTCGTATGTTAATGTATTATATATGTCAAATATGTCATGTGTTAATAGTATTATATAGGTCAAATATGTCGTATGTTAATAGTATTATATAGGTCAAATATGTCGTATGTTAATAGTATTATATAGGTCAACTATGTCGTATGTTAATAGTGTTATATAGGTCAAAGCGTTATACCATCTATAAGTAAAACATATATTAAGTTAGTAATTATATATTAATTGTGTTATATAGGTCAAATGTGTTGTTTATTAACGTCATATATAGGTCAAATATCATATAGTATGTAAATAGAGTAATATAGGTCAAATGTCATTATATGAATAGTATATTATAAGTCAAATGTCATTATATGAATAGTGTAATATAGATAAAATGTCATTATATAAATAGTGTAATATAGGTCAAATGTTATTATATGAATAGTATAATATAGGTCAAATGTCATTATATGAATAGTGTAATGTAGGTCAAATGTTATTATATGAATAGTGTAATATAGGTCAAATGTCATTATATGAATAGTATAATATAGGTCAAATGTTATTATATGAATAGTGTAATATAGGTCAAATGTCATTATGTGAATAGTGTAATATAGGTCAAATGTCATATAGTATGTGAATAGTTTAAAATAGGTCAAATGTCATTATATGAATGATAGTGTAATATAGGTCAAATGTTATTATATGAATTGTGTAATATACAATAGATCAAATGTCATATGCTTAGTGTAATGTAGGTCAAATGTCATATAGTATGTAAATAGTTTAAAATAGGTCAAATGTCATTATATGAATAGTGTAATATCTAGGTCAAATGTCATATAGTATGTTTAATAGTTAAAAATAGGTCAAATGTCATATAGTATATGAAAAAGTATTACATGCGCCCCTATATTGCAAAATCTGAACAGTTCAGAATATTGATGTAACGGATGTTAATGATAATGACGTAACAGACGTTAATGATAATGATGTAACAGACGTTAATGATAATGATGTAACGGACAGTACTGATATCTTGTCCTAATCCTCTTTATAATGTTCGTGTGATCTAAATTTTGCAGAATGCCTATTTGACAATGTAGTGTATTATAAATAAATAAGACGGCTCCTCGAGTTTTATATAGTATTATCGATTGCTTAAATATATTGATATATTATACAATCAATTCCTTGTTTAGGTGTCATTAAGTCAACTTTTTTTTTTGCTAAAATTATTTTTAAAGGAAGCGCGGAACATTAGCGGCTATTCAACTCTGGTGATTTCAATTACATGTCTTCTGTTACAGCATGTTTTTGGCTTTATCTCACGGAATATAGTGTGAGCTACACGGAACTACTCGGTGCCATTATTACTATCTACAATAAATATACGCGAGAATGCTAGTGTCAATTTCAGTGTAATATATCAGTATGTTACACTTGTGCTAGTATGGTTAACTACGATCGAGTAGGGAGTCAGTTGACTGTTCATTGACAAACCTCCATTTGGAAATGTTGCTTCAAATATACGCACATATACAAATATAATAATACCCGTGAAGTGTAGTAAAAGTACATTGTTGGAATTGAACATGCGTAATTTGTTTTCGCCGAGATTGTTAGCTTTTATAATTATTGTCTTGTCTGCAGCTGTTTAATTGAATTCACTGACAAACTGTAATTTTTAGCATATATGGTTAGTTTTTAGTATATTTTATCATTTTATATTGGGAGGATATTTCGGAAGCACTTGCTTGCTTCTAATTCGCTTTTATTAGCTTGAAAGTTTAACTTTCATTATATTATCTATCGCCAACTTTATGGGGTAGGTAATTGATGTGTATAGTTATAAAGCTAATTGATTAGGAAGTGATGAAAGATATATAATAAGATACAAGATTGGGAAGAACGTTTTCACTTCATATCTATTTGTTTATAACATTTCCATAGTGGCAAATTTGATAAATATTTTTACTGCATAAAGCAGAAAAAAACATTATTTAATTGTTCCTTAATTGAAATCCAGAAGCGTATCTAATTTGAATAGCTGCATTTTATCCGTTGTATTTTCGTGATTTCTTTTATATCCATCCTTTGAGAGTGGAAAGTCGCAGTGACAGAGCAGTGACAGGTTTCGTATTGATTTCTGGAACTGATGCATTTCCTTAAAAGTCACGGAAGTAAATTTATTAATGCTAATTTTTAATTTCGTAATATTATTCAGAAGGCATACTATGGATATATACTCCACCTAATTAGCAGGACAACCATCAATGACTATAGTTGGTTTTGTTGTCTTTACACCTATTAATAAATAAATCTACTGTATTTATTATTATGAACTTTAAAGCATTTCGTTATGGATAATCACCTCTCAAAAGAGCAGTCAACTAGAGGGTACTTACTTACAATACAACCCTTCGTACCTCTTGATTAAATAAAGACCATACGTTTGAGGTGTTTCACCTTTCCAATTAAAATACAGTCTACTTATTATTTATATTTCGCAATTATAATGTATGACTAAATGATATAAACTATGTATTTGTATCATATTTCTTATATAATGAAACATAACAGCCTCGTTTAGCACTCTATACAGTGAACGATCATTATTCTAGTAATTAGGTGAAGTAAATTACCTGACAATAAAAGTATAAATAGAACCAGTTTTGGATCAGAACTCACGACGTTATTACACATTTTATCTACAAATTATTGTTAATTTTTAATATCGCTTATAACAACAAAGGTTCAAATGTGTTTTGTACATATTGTTCTGTACATAATTTATGTTTGTAATTTCAAATAACACTGTATAATTTATATGCAGTCTCAGAAAAAGAAATTAATTTCTTGTTAGATTTACTGAGAATGTGAGAGTTGTCTTAAATTAATTCGGGGTCATTTTGTACTTTCTACAATTTATTAATTGCCGTGATAATTGAATATTATGTTTCAATTTGCTTTTTTTAATTAATTGTTATTCATTTCATGCTATTTTTCGAGAGAGTTTTTTGCAATAATTTGTCTCAATGAATTCCGTGTTAATTTGTACTTTCTAGAGTTTATTAATCTCTATCCTTTGTTTTATTGACGTGATTATGAGTTGAGGTTACGTATCTCATTATGAAATTTAAGTATAGAACTCGGTAAGAGTTTTTCTATTCACATCAATAAGTATATGGCGTATTTGAAGACAGAGGAGCTTACTTAGGCCTATATCCTAACAGTAAGAAGTCTTTCTATATCAAATTACTTGAATAATATCACTGATCTACTGGACAATATTAATATAAAAAAGTTGACGATACTATTTTCTGCAAACATTAGCGTTTTTTAATTTTCTATTTTTTTCAATATACAATGGGTGAGTTTACGTTTGGTTTTAAATTTGATTTTAGCTTAAATTTTGGCTTAACTCGGGCGATAAAACCAAACGGAAACACTTTAAAAAGTAAAAGTTTTAAAACCG
>JAUZND010082209.1:0-56943 GCA_034780555.1 Coelogynopora nodosa | reverse complement strand
TATTTTTGTACAATTATAAATTATTTTTGTACAATTATAAATTATTTTTGTACAATTATAAATTATTTTTGTACAATTATAAATTATTTTTGTACAATCGTATATTATTTTATACAAGATATGAACTATAACTGAAATTTTGAGAATCACTTCGTATTACCTTGTCAGACTTTGTTAATAAAAATAGTCAATGACAATTAGTGTATGAATATCATAATTGATTTATATAATATAGCAATATAGGTAGTCAAAGCATAATTAGTCTAGGCATAAATAAGTCACCAAGTCATTCAATTACCTTTTTCAGTATTGTAATTAATACAAGAATGAGTGTAGATAGTTCACCAAAGCTATCCGCCTTCATAAGGGGCTTATTGTATATCAAAGTTCAATGTCACGCCTTTATTACATAACTATACAATATGCATATTATTAATGATTACGCAAGACATTAGTATTGTACTGAAGTAGAATCCATGTTGTCAACTTATTGCATCTTATGGTCTTCTAATAGATTAATAATTACTTCAATTTGTTCTTCGTATTTATATTAAATATGTTGGTCCTATTTGGTGACATATTAATTTAAATATGATATAAATGATAAAAACTAGAATCTTTAATTTATATCTATACATATAATGTAGAATAAATCTGATATTCAAATATATACACACAGCTTGCTTCAAGAAATCATGTAGTGCGTCTGTGTGGATGAGCTGAAATAAAATAGTGATGCTTAATTCTATTTTAAAACTATCTCGTCATGAGACTGTCTTGCGTGAATAATCCAAGTATATCATTATCTATTGTCAATTTAAAAATAAGAAAAAAACTAATATTATATTGACGAGCATGTTATATGGCTTGCCACCTATTGTTCCATATAGAATATTCTCTTCATCATGTCAAATACAAAGAGCACAAATAACAAAAAATTGCCACCAGTACCACAGAGCTTCACTACGACTAAAACAGCGTGTTAAAATGTGACACTCAATCTATAGACATATTTCTTATGCGCTCATTTTTGTCTTGTAGCAAATCGAAAGCTGTGTCTGAAATTGGTGTAATTACTGTTTATTTTAATGTGACAGTTTAATAGTCTGTTAATGTGGAAAATAAGTTACACTTTTAATTTTTTAATAAACGTAAGTCCACAACGGTTGTAAAATATGATTATGAAAAGGGCACATTGCAAAATGTAATTTCTATATTTGATTTATGAAATATTTTTATAATATAATTGTGTCATTAGTTTTGTGTAATATCGTCATATATAAAATTGGCATAATATGAGTATAAGAATATGAATACTAGTTTTTATCATAACATTGTTAATCAAAAAGTGTTAGTGATGTAACAGTTAATTTAATTAAAGCAGAATTTACCAATAAATGTAGTGAAAGCAAAGTTTTCTTCACATTGTCTGAGAATAGCTCACTCCTTTTATTTTCCTTTTTACTTGATAAAAATAACATTAATTATAGTTGTGTATCCAATGAATTTTATCCTCTTTTCTTGTTCAATAAGCTTTGTTGACCACCCTAAAAAAAAAAATCTTAACTCGTTGACCCAGATGGCTTCTGCGTGTGTGTCACTAACCCATGTATTAACCTCACAAAAGTTGTACCCTATCCCCATAATATGAGCGTATATATATATATACTTACTGCATTGACTCACCTCAAAAATCAATATCTTCTAAGTATTTGAGTCTGCTGGTTGTTTTTATCCTTGAGCCACATGCAAGACGAGGCATCATTATTTTTAACCGCATTAAAGGAAGGTTATTGCCATTTCATTATTTCTCTTGACTATTGCTACCAATTTTAGTCTTAATAATTATAATTAGTTTATATAATATTATAATATTTAATTAGTGCACTTATTGTGCTATATTTAGTTGGTGCATTTTGTTCCGCATTAATTTCCGGAGACTATATATACCTTCTATAATAGGCCTATAGTCAAAAGACAACATGTAGCTAGAATGAATAACATTACTATTCCAGGAGAATATACTTCATTTTACTTACATTTAGATGCATTATTAACCATCGATTCATTATATATCTCTGTTTACCCCGAAAAACTTATGTAAATTACAAGAAGAGTCACTTTCAATGTATAGTGTATCCAAAGACATTATTTTAAAGTCTATGAGTTTATCATATTTTCAACAATTGCTTTAGTTTAGGTATCTGTTATAGCTAAGCTTCTTTCTCGAGAAAGGGAATATTTGCTGGTGTGCTTATAATATTAATAATTTGTGTGAAATAAATAAGCTGTAAAAATATTTTATAATCAATATTTCTTTGTTATATTTTAATATCAATAAGTTATTCATATAAATATAACAAAGAAGCGCTGAGTGAGTTACAACCTGGGAGGCCCCAAATAATAGCCAATTCGAACATTAATTATCAGAAACATTAACAATATTATGCATTCTATTCCTCAATACCACCAAAAACAAGCAAAAAATTAATCAAATAAATAAGAACCAGAAAGTAGTAAATAATAAATAAAATGTTATACTAATATCAGGCTGATTTAATGAAAATAACAGCATTCAGGACCAAACTCCAGAAAGTTCAAACAAAAGGAATGTGTTATTGTTAATCCACAGATATATGTTTTTAATATCATAGTTTGCACTCTATGTATAAAACAGGGTTGGAATGATATAGATGGTATATATGGTATATATATTATGATACATATATTATTATAGAGGATATAGTTGGAATGATAAGGTAGCCGGCTAGTCAAACCTGTGGATTTAAAAGACAGCCTATACCAAATCTAAAAAGCAGAAGCATAAATGGGAACAGACTGGGATCATAAAAAAGAACAACACTTGAAACAAATTAAATTTATAATAAAAAAGAAGAAGAGTTGCTTAGATAATGGTGCGTGACTTGGGACCCTTCAGCGGCAGTTTACGGGTTTGTGTGCGTACTCCATAGGTATTTTCATAGCTTTATAGCGCCTAATTAATTAACTTATACAAAACCATGTATTGTAAGCTGTAGTAGAATTCAAGAAGATTGAATTAACTTTACATTTGGAAATTATATTGTTATCACATTTGAACCAACTGTCACCAGTTTTTATATTTACAATTTCGTGGCAATTTTTCGATGGATGTCCCTATACCTACATGAAAAATAATAGCAAAGTGGAATAATTACAATTATTTAAATTAAAATGATGTGAACAACATACAAACCGTGCACATTACTGACTGTACCAGATCGAGCGGTAAAGTGCACAAATAAAGTGCACATTGTTACAGGACCGATGGTAGTGAACTACTCTAGTCGCTGTATGTCATTTATCCATAAGACAATTTTGGCATTATTTTGTTATGTAAGAAATAGTAGGTTTAAAAGAACTATTTTTTTCTTTTTCTGAAAAATTAAACTTTTCATAAATATAATTGCCCAGGACTTTAAACAACTTTGACATTTATATATGACAGTTTGTTTATACAATTGTCAGCAAAAGATTCTAAGGAAGATAAACGATTTTAAGTTGTAAATTATAGTTGAATCTATCATTCGAATTGTTATTTGAGTGCAAATATATAAAATTTAAAGAGCTGATGTTAAGTAATAAGATTAGATACCCATATATTGACAAAGCCAAATGGTACATATACATATTAGAATTAATATGTATAATTGATTGAATAATAAATAATTGTTTGGTATAATAAGCTGAGGATAAGTATACGTTTTTATTTGATGTTTATAATCGTAACAATAATTTAAAAATATATTGTTACAATCAAGCGTGTATTGTTTGGCTAAATTTGTGTAAGATAGGATAAAAGACCTACATTTTTTAATGACAACATTTTTATTAAAACCTTATATCAGGTTAATTGAGTAGTTATCAGTCAGGATACGTGGACCACAGGTTAATTTGTTATTAACATCGATAAAATGTAAAGAGGTTATAAGTACTGCCATATTATGGACAAATGAAAAATGCAATGTACTTGTTAGTTTAAGGGATAATTAAACTACAAACTTAATGTTTAACGAAATATCGATTCCAGGTATTGTTCACTTCTACAAATACTTTATTAATGTCATGCAGATCCAATACAAGGCAGTACTGTCTTTATGGCTGTCAGTGCTTAAAGTTCGTCAATTAAAACCGATCTGTCAGTGTTTTTTTTTTTTGTTGTAAAATAGATAATTTTTTACGCTCTTTTGATGGTAATTTTAGCGTTTGCTTGATTGTGGATAACACTTTAAAATAAGTATCATATTAAGTAACAAATAATTTATATTTACCAAAAGTAATCAACAAGTTGTGTTTTGCTGTGTCCTGTACACCCTATAGTGGTGAATTCTCGTCATTGCCTTAAACATGTTGCTCTTTTCTCGACTATGAATAGTATGAGTCACAAGAAAGCGATGTGACGCCTCCACACGTCTTCTTATTGAAAGTATTATGCGTGACGTATGTGATCTAAATTTATAATTGCTCTACATGTGAAGATATCTGGACTTCATACTTGTACCTACATACAGGCTTAACAACTCAGTTTATTTATCAATTAATTGTCAATTATAATTCCTTCTTTTTTCTAGTAGTGTGTTTTTTTATTTCCTTGGATTCTTAAATTTGATTGTTTTAGATTGACGAAGATATTCGTTTGTAACTTTTCAAATTTAGATTTTTCTCGAAATTGGTTATATTAGCTAATTTTATTTTCACTCTTATAATCTTTTTCTGCATTGGTATTATAAAATCATGTAACATCATGTTAGAATCATTCTAAATATTGATCAACATTTCTTAATATAGTCAAGTAGTTAGAATAATAACACAATCAAAACCTCCAGCGAATCCGCTATAGTAGGTACTCCAATCTCAATCCTCTGTTCCCTTTAGTGAGCTATATCGTGAATACCATTTAATATATACATTTAGTAAGAACTGGTTGTGTTCCTGTCAACAATAACAATACCCTAGTGTTTAAAAAATTGTCATTTTTATTAAAAGTATTATTTGTGACCTATAATACAAAAAAGGAGTTAAGCTATAACAACAAAGTTAACAAAAAAATAATGTTATCCACTTTGATGTAAATTTTTTCAATAATTATATATTTCTTATAGCTACGGCGACCACAATATTAACAGCTATAAAATTCTGAAATATTTCATAATTTGTTAAATGAAAGCGGCTTACTTATATGTACAGAAATACTCAGTTTGAGAAAGCGTATTATGCAGGTAGTTATGGTCCGAATAATAAGTTATATAAGGCTTATCCATCTAATCCACAATTGTTCATTAGCCTGCATGGCAATTACAGTTCTACTAAACAGTTTCACTACTGATTGAAAGTGTTCGATTTTGGAATATTTGGAGCCTAATGATGTATTTTATAACATAATCTGCTAGCCGGCCCACGTTATACATAGTCTCCATTGGTTACAACTTACACTCCTTATATATTGTTAGACCGATTGAAACAGTCAATTCCTGATATAGCTGTAAATTACGCATCGCAAATTCGTTCGTACAATATATGTATAGTATGGTATGTAAAACTACTTAGAAACGGTTTATGCAACATGCCAATAATGTTAAGTTGTACTTGTAATGAAGCAGTTTTACGAATCAATGTTGGAGACGAATCTCTCTCCTCAGTAATGTTATATAATTTGCTTTCTGAAGATTCGTTTTATTGAGGTCTAGAAGGCCTCCAACTGGAACTATTCTTTAGTAGAACAAGATTATCTTTTAAAATGTTAGTTTACGGTTATGTCACTGACCATTTCCTTCCTATGGATATCCTCCCAATCAATACTGTATCGTAAATAATTAAACTTTTTATTTATTCTGAAAGCCAAATTTTGTTAGTTACTTTGTAACAAAATAACAAAGAATAATTAAATGATATAGCTTTATAACACAATGGGTGTATCTACTTCCATAAACACATAGTTCCACTTGTTTCTAACAGTATGGTCATCTATTTTTAGTTGTATTCTTTTCTATTTATTTACGTTATATCATCACAAACAGAGTAGACCAGGACGTTTACCGGTCTATACATATATATACAAATATGAATAGACTGGTTAGCTAATTCTTACGACGACTACACCCTTAGTAAAGCAAAATAAATTATTCATTTTATTATATATAATAAAGTGGAGTTCATACTAGGATATTAGTTCGCTTTACTGGGAGTGCAGTCGTCGTAAGAATTTAGTTTAGGATGTAGTGAAAGTCATAAGGAATTACTTTCTATGTTAACATTAACAAAGTCATTAACAATGCCATTAAAACATTGATTATTTTCAAAGTTATATATTTTATACAGCCGTGTAAGTTTAGCATTTAAATTATTTTCAAAAGTATATCCTTAAGGTATATTTTTTTGTTAGAAATCGCTTCAAACAGTTCCGACTTTAGTCTAATTTAGTTTTTTAATAAAAATATATATCAGAAATTTGACCAGGTTGTTTTTCTCATTACCTATTTCAAAAGAAAATGTGTTTAATAAACAAACAAAACCAGTATATTCTCGCTTTTGAGCAATTTATAAACACTTCAAATATTAAAAACTCAGAAGAAAGAAAAAAACTGGTACTTATTAAGATAAATACATCATAGATGCACGAGAGTCTAATTTATTTAACTGGAAGTAGCCCTATGTCTGTTTCCCCATATTCATGTTACGTAACAAATATTGAAGTAGAATTGAAGCCAATTTCAAAGTAGTTATTAATTTCATTAAATTATTTACGATAAACTCTTGAGGTTTCTAGTATGGAATATTTAATGATATTTTTTATAATAAAGCAATCCGTGTTTAAAGAATGGGACTTCATCTCTCCTTTATGGCTATACGTTTCGTTATGAATTATTATTATAATTATATTGAATTTTTATTGTTATTGAATAGTTTGATATTGATTTTTTTTATTTTAATATAATTATTATATTATAATTATGTGAAAACAATTAAGGTTTACAAATGTCTCATTATTAAAAACGAGAATAAAATGAGGATGTAATCTATTAGGCAAAAAAAGGAATTATTTAATTGAGAACACGAGACGCTTATAAGTATTAAAATGTTTATCATGGAAGTAAATTATTTCTGTTCGGTTTTACCATAATTATGCGATTTATTATAAATGTTATAATTTTGTATGATACATATTTCACGATATACAGATACATTGTATTATGGCATACTCCGGTACTCTTCCCGATTCATGTGTTACAATGCATTTATCTTATACTTTTGTATTATCATTAGTTAGTATATATTATAATTTAATAAAGGCATAATCAAAAAATATTTGACAATTCTTAGTCTATTATTTTCAATCAAGTTGTTTTTGGAGCTATAATATATAAATCCGTTTCATCTGTATAAAATATGTTTTTAAACACATTTTTTTGACTAGATTATTTTAATAATTCTTTTTTTTGTATTCTAAAATACTTTTTTAAATGTGTACATACAATATATACAATAATTCCTTCTAGTAGTAAGTAAAAAATACTTTGCCTTTGAGTGGTAATTTATTTATTATTTCACTAAATATATAGCTTTTTATTCCACGTTTATTTTGTTAATTTCACAAAGAATCTCCGCGATTTCCACTACATTTACAGTATTTGCAACATCACATGGAAGGAAACACAACTCTCTGTGATAACTATCTTAAAGTCGAGCATACTATTGAATTTGTTGCCCCTCGTCCACTCATTTTCTCAGTTAAGTTGTGTTTTATGGGCAACATGCCAAAAATGTTTCAGGTGGGATTTATAGAATATTTTATACAACAATGAATCGGTTTCGATGGTTCTTTTTATTGATATAAAATGCTGAACTTAATATCGATTAATTATTATTATTGATATGTACTGTTTTTCCTTGTCGTCTATTTTTATTGCGTACCTAAACTAATAATCGCTTTCTCATTCATTAGTTTCCCCCGTTAGAAAACATTGATTGTTTAAGTTCTTTATATTTCTAGACTAAATATAACATCTTTATGTACACGTTTCGTGTCACAGAAAAACCTTCTTATTTTTCATGCTTTTTGTTTTAATTAAAGCAGTGTATTTTATAAATATGAAAAGTTCATACTGTTTTAATAATAATTATGTGCGATTAAACTATTAGTAAATTATATCTATTGTCTGAAATTCGTATTAAGTTAAAATAAGTTAAAAGCATGTTTAAAATACGTTAATCTAGTTTACTGCTTTGAATAACTATTTTTTAAACTTCTACTTTAATTCTAGTATTTCGTTACAGATTAAATTAAGTTTTTTTGTTATAGCTAATTATTACAAATAGTTATTTAAATTGCATTATTAAATATACATAATCATTCGCAAAATATGTACTTACATAGTTTATAAACCAGGTTTAAATTATATTATTTTGGTGACATAAATTGTTTGTAAGTTATTAGTAACTTCTTAGTCAAAATAGCTATATTCTCTGTTTATTTTTATAATGTATAGTTTTTTTCAATAATTGCGCCGTTACATGGTTGTCACTCATCCGAGTAAATGGCGGACGCCCGAATGTTCCCATTTTTTTTACTCAGAGACAGCTTTTTCAACATGTTCAACAAATGTTTTAAAAACAGGCTATACCCAAGGAGTATCAGCTGTGGGACACAGGGTTCATAACGGTTCATTTTTAAGAGAACTAAATCAGGGTGAACTTCGTCTCTAAACATCCTCTATCCGATTGTAATAATTAAGTTGCTCGCGTCTATGGCACTCTCTCCTCAAGCTGATAGGGAGATCGTCCTTACCGTTCCGATGTTTTTCCTTATCAAGAGTGACAGCCCTGCGTCATGTCTTTATTCTATTTAATAAACAGCTTCTAAGAAAAAATACGAATCCTATAATTTGTTTTTTTTATTTACCCCATATTACACCCACTATTTAGTCTTTTCTTAAAGTTACGTTCATTGACCACGTTGTTTTTATTTTAATGTTTTAACTTTTTATTTCAAGTGTCTTCAATTTATTAACTGTTTCATTATAACAGTAACTAAGAATTGTATAACTATTATATGGCACACGCGCCATCCTGAGAACATGCCCCTTCGCCACTAAATCCAACCATCCCCGTCACACACACACGTGTAGGTGTTCTACCACGCCTTCAACGATATGAAGGACATGGCGAACCATGGCGAACTCGATCTGGTCGCGAGTCTGGCCACAACGCTCGCTTACTTCGTCTACTGTTGCCTGGTCTCCCTCATCTTCGCCCTGGTCTTCTCGCTGCTCATCAGCTTCCTCACCAAGCTCCTCTACCACACTCAGAACCTCCAGTTGACCGCCTTCCTCGCCTCCAACTACATGTGTTACTTGCTCGCTGAGACGTCCAAGGGGTCGGGTATTCTCAGGTAAGTCGGCTCGCATGTCACTCCCGTGGGGGATGCCAGATGGTACATTAGTGGACTGGTCGCTCATATGATGATATATAATATATATATTAATTTAATATTGAATCAAATATATATATGATTTGATATGAGGGGTTCCCACTTAGACGCTGACTTTCTTTGGCACTTATGGAAATCCAAATTCTGGTTTTCGAGGACCTGGAATTTTCTTGTTTTTAAAAAAGTATTTTTAAAAACTGTAAATTATATACAAAAGTGTATATAATCTTGTAATTTTACTATGATGATTTTAAGAGAGAAAAAATTATAAACCTTTCATCGCTTATATAAAAGATGTTTATTATAAATGTGTCCATTGATATTCATTGTACTGATTACAATATATTTCAATTAGTTTGCAATTTAATTAATTTCACACACTTCAAACTGGTAGCTAACTGAAGTATATTTGTTATATTTCCAAATTTTGAAACCTTTTTTTCTCTAAATAATATTTTACTAAATCTTCTGTTTTAATGTAATTTAGTTAATTGAAGTAGAATTCTAAGTCTCCGCAAGTCTATATATACATGATGTGGGCGTGTTCAGATCGTAGTTTTTGTTGACTACTAATTACTGATTTGAGAATTATCGTAGATAGTCAATTGAAATGCGTTTTATTTTTATAGTTTTATTTTATCCAAAATGAATGAATAATCTATATTCTGAATTGGATGTCCTTTTCATTTGAGTCCAATTTGTAGTGGGAATGGGACAATGAGAAATTTGAAATAAGCTTGCATAGCTTTCTATTTTTCGTAATAATCAATATAAAACAACACAGTAAGTCAATCATAAATCCGAATTAAGAGGAACAAACATATACTTTGAAAGTTTCGGTTGATCGTCTGAGAAAAAACATTGTTATGAAATATTTATATTTTGGGTAAAGTGTCGAGATTTTCTTGCGAATATATTATTAATTTTGATCAATATTTAAAAAATTTTTGTAAACTATGTTCGGGATAAACCCTATAAATCTTTTTAAACAGTACATTTGAATATAACCATATAATTATATCAATAAACAAAATAGTAAAACTAACAATAAAACTGGAAAATGTAAATAAACTGCTTCGATTGTTCCGACGACCGACGTGATGCGGAATATATTGGAAAATATCTAAATTTGCAGCCTTTATACCAATTTACTTTACAATTTGAACACACTTTGATACAAATGTTAACCAAAACAAAATGTAACAAAATATATATAAATAGTAAAATCAAATCAAATGAAATCGGATTGTTGTTATAGCGTCTAACTTGAAACCAAAATTGGGAACTCTTGCAATAATACTGAGAAATTTAGTCTATAAAAAAGATAGGTATTCGTATTCATTATTATAACATTTGTTGAGTGAATGCGCACTAAAAGATCTACTTGTCTTCTGTAGGCGTATTATTCTAAATTATGGTTTTAGTTTTTAACTGTGAATTGAACTCAAGTCTAGAATTCCTACCTATAAATACTGTATATAGCAATGTTTTGACAATGAAATAAAATTGTCGTCTGCTACACTTTTAATTATAAATATTATTTTTCAATAACAACAAATATTACTTTAGCATTTTTCACGGATACTTTTATTTTTTGTAAATATATACTAAAGACATTTTTCAAATAAAACTACTATATAAAATAATTATACATTATTATTTTGTACTACATTTTACCGTCGATTGTCCTTCAAAACTGTAGTTTTAAGTAGCTATAGTTACTGTTTTCTTATTGCTGATGTCTGTTATAAAGATCTCCAAAAAACAAAGCTGATGTTTTCAATGTTCAGTTAATTTCAATGTTTCACTCGCATTTGTGAATTGTGTAATTTAATAATTTATACCTTTTTTATAGACCTGCATAAAAAAGGACTACATATAGTTAATAAATGTTTATCAAGACAATTTAATAAATAACCCAACAACCCGGTATAGTCATAGAGAACCAAGAATTTCTATAATAGCTGTGTCTAGAAGTTAACTGACCCTATAATATATTGTATATAGTCCTCTTTCTATTATGGACTGTTCGCGAAGAAAGTGTTGTTGAGCTGACGTCGACGCCATTTTTGGACTAATGTCTGCAACAAGAGGCGGCTACCGCTCGAGGCGGGCGACGCAAGTATTGCGAGAGCCACATATAACCGGACGACCTCCATCCTGATTCTACCTCAGCTCCAAGCCAAGTGTGCGTTGTTTTATCGCCTATATAGTGTATTTCTCACCATTTACTTTGAAGCGAAGCAGATATTTTCTTTTCCTATGATAAAACCAATTTTAAATCGATTATGTATTTCCTTATAGTTTGACTATTCTTTGTATGTTACTTTGCACCTACGTAAATATTACTTCTATTCGTACGAAAAATAGTATACCTGCGAATTTTTGTCAATAATAATGTAATAAATTATGATGCTATTTACTTGAAAGAATCGTAAGTAAAAATATATTTTTCTTTATATTGATTTTAATTATAAAATACTTATTTATTTAATTTGTATTCAAATACTCGATCACCATGTTCAACATAAGAATTCTATAACATGCTACTATACATTATGTTTCCTCTTAATTAATATATAAAATTTATTTCAAAGCAATCATATCGAGTCACAAGTATATTATTAATTTATAAATAAGACTTTATTCGATATTAAGTAAAGTAATTATTTTATTCATTTAACATATCTTAATAGGAGTTTACATCTTACTAATTTTCAAGATTCAAGAGTTAACTCAGATTAAATAAGTTTCTAAAATGATAAGACTGTATCCATGACGCTATCAACATAATGTTTATTTGATACTAGTCATGTTAGTTAATATTAACCCCTTTTAGCCAGTTATTTAATGAAGGAAATGTTTCAACATTTTTTGTTATGAAATAATTAAGGAGTCCTAGCTTCTTGTATGTAGATTCTTCATTATTCCTTTTAATTATTCCGCTCGTTGTTTTTCTCGAATGACGTATTGTATAAATTAGAATGACCGTAATAAATATATTCTTCGTGGAAGATAAAGTTAAGTGAACTCCAGTTGTTTCATTTGTCAGGTTATTAACCTTTGGCTCAGGGAACTGAAGACTTCGTAGACTATCACAGGTTGAGTTCTTTATGGGGTATTATATCCGCTTTGGTTTGCAACATTACTGATGATTTGGTCTAGTTGGCCATACGGTTTTATCGTCATGTAACCAGTAAAAACAGAAAGTGATCTTTTTTCGTTTAGGCGGAAATTCGTCCAATATATTGTATTAGTTAATATTTGCGGTTGTCTACATTTTTCACTGTGAACTGTGTTGGAACAAATGTAATGTGCACATTTAGATCATCTTAATATTAATCTCAACTAGTAAATACAGATAAATTGTTTTACTTACAGAAAAATTGTGAAAATAGTCTTCTCTTTTACAACCCTTTTCAGTAAATTGACAAAATAAATAAAATAATCGATGATGATTATTGTTTATTTAATAAAGTCGGCAAATTAGCGAAATGATACGTTGGCAAACTTTTTATTTCAATTGAAGTTTATTATATTAAATCGATAACTGATCTGAATAAGCGAAACATAGGTTAATTGTAAATTAGTAAGTTATATTTCTGATGACTTAATTGTGTATTTATATCATAAGTTTACAAAATTCGATTTTATTTCGAAGCAAATAGTTCGTAAATGTTTAAAGTTATCCATTTTTTAACCATTTTCCTTGATGAGAACACCATTTTACTTGTCGTGTAGGATGAGGTTAATATCAAACTATTATTTTGTAACTTTGTAAATGAATGCTGTGATGTAAATCTTCATAAATCGAAGTTATCCCATTTAGCATGTGGTACTTAACCTTGGCTTGAAGATACCATAACAAGTTATTTAATTTAAGGATTAATAATAATATAGTCTCATTTTATGTTAATACTTTCTTTAAATTCAATAGATTTCTAATGATACATAAAAGATGTATCCGACAAAGAAAATTATAAAACTGATTATCGATTAATTTAGCAAAAATGTGAAAAATCATATTCCTGTATTTTTTCAAAATATTTGTGGCAAGTCGCGAAAGTCTTGCATAAATTTACGATATATACCTTGATATCGGATAATATAATCATGTTCTCAACAATATCATCATTTTGTAATATATAAATAAATAAATATTTTCATTGTTGAGCAAACGATGTTTTGCTCAAAATGTTTGGATTATTGATGTATATGTACAGATAATACTTTAAAAATAATCATAACATTTTTTTGTCTCTATGATAATAGTGTATAAAAGCGTATGCACCCCACCAACCCAGTATCTAAAATACGCAGCAGTGTTCAATAAAGATGTATGTTTAATTTAAAAAACAACTGAAATGACTAGTTGATCATCCAATCCGAAAAGTAGAATAAGTTGTATATTCTATTATTATTTAGCAGCAACTATGTACAATATATAAATAACTCTTAAACATATACATTACATTTCTATGTTATAATCATTATTTCATAATGTATGATGTCTACGACCATTTTAAATGGAACAGTTTTCAATTTTTTAAACTATATACTACTTTATTTTGGAACTGAGAAGTAGTATGTATAATTGTATTTCATAAATTAATTAAACTTATCGAGACAAATTGTAAATTTATTTTAGAGAAATTGGCACATCGGTTAAAACGCTTGAGAGTGTTAAAATTGACATTTTATTTAGTAATACGATACTAGAACAATATATATTTTAGCATGTCAGGGTCGAAAACATGTATTTAGAAAGTGAAGTGACCAAATAATATAATTGTATCTTAAAGAGCAAATTGAAGGTCGCGTATATGAGAAGGCTGTAGGGACTACATATAATTACATAGAATTAAAATAAATTTCAGTGATAGGAGTGGCTGTATCGTTGCATGTAATAGTTTTTAATTATATTTTATAGTATATTGCATATGTGGCGCTCTCTCAGTATTCTCTAATTTAAACATCCTTATTTTTAATTACTTTCTGCAATAAAATTGTTTGAAAATTGATCTTATTCCGATTAGATTACGATTCCTATTTCAATAGTGGTTTATTTGAGATTTATATAACATCAATTTATATATATATATAATATATTGTCCTTTCGTTACAGGGGTGTTGTCCTGACTGCAATATTCTCTTTTCTGTGTTTTATCTATTAAAATATTGTAATGAGTTTTATTTTTAAATTGCATGTTGTAGCTAATTAGAGTAATGTGGTAATTTCATACGTTTTTACTTTTATATTACAATGAAAAAATTAGTAAAACAAGAATATATCTGCCTTTGTTTTTAACAATGTTGGTGTTACCTTTTTATCGAATATCAAATGTTTAAAAATATTAATCTAGACCTGTCAAGTTTTTATTCAATGCCTATTCATTTGTATTATTAAATATTCACTTGTATTATTAAATATTCACTTGAATTATTACTAAATATCAATTTGTATTAATTATTATCAAATAATCACTTTCCTACACCTATAAGAAAGATAGAATTTCCTCGTGGATTAAAGCGTAATGTACCAAAGATGCAATAATGAAATAACTTTATTGCAATAATGAAAATAAGGTTCGCAATAGTTGCAAATAATAAAACATCTCGTGCGACGCAATACATTATGGTGTTGCAGTAATTATGTTATTAGTAATCATTACAATATTTGTTAATTTCTGATGCAATATTAATTATCACTAAAAGCGTTACAGTTTAAATAATTTTAACCCGGCATTATACTCTCTCGTCTTCCACATCTTTCATTCATTCATATCTCACCTGGAAATATACGAAACCTATCGTTGTGACTTGTTCGTAATTATACAATCTCGTTGATTTCATGTTCACTGATTCAGTTCCATTAAGCTACAAATAATAAAGAAGCCTTTCTCAAAATCACGTCCTCACATGACACGCTCACGAGCACCCAAGAGTGAAGACCAACCCAAGGAAATCTATATAATAGTTTTGTCCTTGACCAACCCTCTAGGCCAACCCTTATTTTATCACACAGACATGCAGTTTCTTTCTCTGCCTACACGAACAGCTTTTTTACTGTCTTACTCCCTCCCTCTACATTCGTAATAAATAAACTTATTATACTTATTAAACTTATGTGCTAATGTTTATACGAACTCTCAAATTTGAATTGTACCTTATATGATGAGAGCTGAATAGCTCGAAACCGGTAGTGCTAGGTCTCTCTGCTGTTTGTACTGGCTCTGTGCTTAGTGCTTACTTTTTATTAATGGTACTTATAGAAAACCATGGTAAATTGATGTTTTGAAGGTAAGTCATGGAGGTTTCTCGAAAATAAAAGTTTTGAAATACTAAAATGTCTTAGTTTTGATAAATATGGTTTTTCTCTGTTATTTGTTTTATAGTAATATATAGGAATGAAAAAGAATGTTATAATTTACTATTGCTCTCAAAAACATCAAAAAAGTTGCAGTACTTTACAAGACAATAATTTAATGTTGTTTATTTCCTTTACAATTTGATGGTGTAACGTAATACATAATTATATTTTAATCTATGTTTAAACATTATGTTGAACATTTTTTACAAAAACTTACTATTGAAATAACTATGGAAAGATACAGCATACAATCAACTTTTAGGTATGCAATTTGAAAAAAATTATTAATTCACCATATTTTAAGAAATTAATTTTATAACAAAATTTGCGTCATAAATTTTCCTTGAAACTATCGAGACTTTTGCTTTTCTATACGATCTCTCTGTTATATATATATTACTTTGAATTTTAGTTTTGAATAACTCTTTTTGCCCAATATAAAATTTTTATTAGTTAATTTGTTAATTAGATATTATCTTTAACGAATTAGATAATTAAAGGGATAGACATTATTGACATATTAAATCGTGCACTATATCAGGATTTGTACCACTGCTGGATATCTTTGATACTCCTGTATATTAATGCTGGTTATTATATCCTTGATATTTGTTCAAATTAGTATTATCAAAAATGTGCACTTTTCGTGTGGATTTACTACATTTATATAATATATATATCATGTATAGTTTTCGTTATAATAATTCCTAGAATATGAATAATATAATTCCAATGCATTTTAATTAAGCCATCATAATTTGAAACCTCGATATATATATATATATATATATATATATATGTATATGAAACATCATACCAATTACTCTGTTATGTCCAGAAAGTCATCGTACATGTCTGAAACTAACTTTCTCCCGCATTTTTCATTGGATCGTGGATACTTTTAGAAAAACTCAGTATAGAAACCATTCAAATCACGAAATCGATTCGAGTGAATAATTTTTTTCCGGTCTCCCTCCCCACTCATTTTATCCCTTTCCCTTTCCCTTCATATATAGGCCTAATTTATTTCATTCCCCCCTCCCCTTATTGCCCCCTCCCCCAACCCTCCTTCCCACGAGCAGCCTCTTCTTCTGCGTCCTCTTCCAACGCCAGTTTGTGGGAGCCAATCTCTCCTTCGACTCGCAGACCACGGTGTCCAGTGTGCTCAACCAGCTGGCACAGATGTCCGAGTGAGTCATCTTCCTCCTCATGGGGCTCACCACATTCTCGGCGGAACTTTTCGAGTCAGAGGCCGATTTCCGGTTCATGCTCTTCGTCTGTGTCGCTTGCTATGCCTCCCGCTTTCTGGGTAAGTGGACGCGCCTCCCATCGCCACCATGTTGGGAGGAATTTTTTAACAGATAATACGGAGCAGGTTTTCAGATGTTTTTTTATTTAAACGGTTTTTTGGTAATAAAATATATTAAGGTACATTTCAATTGTTTTAAATAACTTATTTCATTTAATATATGGGTAATTAAAATAATATAAAGTCGAAGTAAAATAATCAATAACGCCTAAGAGTTTATTCCAGATAGGTATTATTGGCCGAAATTTTGTAAAATAAAACTATACTTATAATTAATATATCTATACATATTATTTTCAGTTTTAATTACCCCATGCTTGACCTAGTGGTTCATTTTTTGAGATTTGTTACGCCTATCCCAGCTCTCTGTACCGGATGCGCACAAGTAACTCCTTTGTAAAAGAAGTGTGCAGTCGCTTCCTCAGAGTGTTATGTTGAAAATAATCTTTTTTTATGTCTGAGTACCGCGACTACAAATTTAACAAAATTGGTGCACGTCTGCAGCTATGTTAATTCTCTTCTTTAAATTTTATAATATTCACTATGTGGTTTTTAACTAGCGTTTGTCATTGATTTTTTGGTCCAGAATTTGATGAGTAGGTATTCTTCTTTACTTTTAAAAAACTAAGTTTTAAAATAAAATTGAGTATGGTAAAACTAAGATTTACAATTGCATAATGCATATAGTTCACTGACCCTATATCTAATGACTCAAATATTCGATGTTTTGATATTACTATGTATACGCTTTTGTTTTCAAAAATAAGAATGTGTATGTTGACGAAATAGTGTAGTAGGAGCATATCATAGGAATTCTTTTGGTGTTCTGTTTTTAACCTTCTTGTGACCAATTATTGTACACATTGAACTTTACTGGGTTGAACAGTGCTCAGTTTCATAACTAAGTTTGAATATGGCTTATCTACATATCTGTCCAATAAGTGTTTCAACATCTTCTTGCGGTAACACTATGCAGACCAGTAATATGAATTTATCTTATACTGATGTAAATGTTAATACTCAAGTTCTGAGTAAACATGCAACTGGTATCATTAAACTTTGTTAATGTAACAAAACAATAAAAATGACATCAATAACCGTTTTTTATTATTAAAGACGACTTGTTCATTAACATAATTTATTGCATAAAATGTAACCTTTATACAAGTAGTACAAATCATATTATATTGCTTTCAGCCGAAACTAAACATTGTTCTCATTCATTATGTGACAAACAAAAGAGGTGATTTAGTGTCGATGTAGACCTGTAGAGATGTCGTCTTTTATACTCCGTGGATTTCAAGCTGAGATAGTAGTCATTATTAGCAATCGTTTACATTCGAGTTTAAAATAATGTTGCGGTAAAGAGGGGCGAAAAACCATAATGTTGCCACCAGGACTTTACATTTACGCGAATTATATTAAAATTTTAATGCGTTGTCCTACCGGGAACCGGGGGTATTATACTTTAGTTTAATTCTATTATCAAACACTTCATGGAATCAGCGTTACATTGTTTCTTACTTTCCCTGTTTATCCCTGAATTAAAGTATTAATTATAGACTTGCAAATAAAATACGTCACACTTGGATTATAATAATTGTTGTAATATTTACAATATGAAATACCACTTGAGAACGATAAAGTTCAGAATTTGAAAGTTAAAAATGTCCTCTTATAATATGTATTTATTTGTGATGTCTGGAATAGATTTATGAGATATTCTTTCTTCAGATTATACCTTCTATTTTCAATCAACTAGGTCTAACCAATACAAGTGGAAGTGCCATTATATTTCCAGTCTTGTAATACAATCCCAAAAAAAGGAAATGTAAATTTGTATGAAACAATAATATACGGTTACTGGCTTTTTTTATTCATCTGTTTTTTCATCTTTCTTATTCCATCAATTTTGTTATCATAAATTCTAATTATTTTCCATAATGAATAATAATATATTATATTCCCCAATTGATGTCTCTCACTTTGATTTTTTGTCGTTAAGAACAAAACCAAGTAAAAAAAATTGATTGAGATCACAACTAAATATATTGTTTCCTGAGTTATTATCGCAGAAAGTATTATTGTAATTTTCAGTTCTGATATTATTATTGTTGTTGAAAGCGTATAAAAGGAGTTTTTGTTAAAATGGAATTATTAGTTTTGTTAAAATGGAATTATTATATTCATTATTGTTTATAATGTTAACTACTCATGGGGTTCTTAGCTCACCATACTTTTAGCAGTGTCAAACAATGTTTTTAATTAGGTAATATAATATTAATTGGTTGGTTAATTCAGGTTACCCTTTAATTCCATTTAATTAAATGAGTTTTTAAAGTTTATTTAGCTTTTTTATATTTTAATCTTGATCTTAATTTAATTCTATTTCATATTGCGTAATTAATATCTGTAATTCAGTATCTAATTCAAACGGGAGAGTTATAGTAATTGTAATGATATATAGAATAGTTACATTTTAATATTCCTTTTCTATATATAGTAAGACAATGAGCATTTTTTAGAAAGAATTAAAAAAATATCATTGGAAATGTAATGGCATAGCCATTAAAAATTCTAACCGTATAGTTTTAAAACCTTGTTTAAACTGTCGATTTTTAAAAATATTTTTCATAATTTTACAACAATAAAACGGGATATATAGACTTTGGTCTATTTTCTCCTGAATTCCGGGGTTTAGCCACAGTAATAATATTATTATATTCTTTCCAATGGCTTGTGTGATAGGTACTTCTATAATGTAATGTGTATATTTTCGTGGCACAATAATAAATTGTTCATGATATTATGAGAAATGCTTTTTTTAAAACTGCCATAGGTACACGTTGGAACTTGTTAATGCTCGACAATTAATACAACACAGGCTAGACAGGGTTAACCGCCTACGTCAGACTATTATTATACTTTACGATAGATGTGTAATGTGGGCTGTCTTCTGAGGTGTGCTTCCTGATTGACAGGTTGCTACACAAAATATGGGATCAAGGAATGAACAACTTTCTCCACTTTAGGTCGAACAAGACCTCCATGACACGATTCATGCAGAACCGGATACTTGTACTGTGGTTCATTGCCTCATGATTGTCAGACTGTTTGGGTGGCGATTAAGAGTATATTTCTCAGACAATGCAGCAATCGTTTGTGCTTTATTTGTGGGAAGCAATTATACGGCAAGCGATACCAGTGATTAAAATATTATGTCACAAAGGTTCATGACTTACTGCTTACTTTATCATATTAATTGTTTTTAGTGAAGATTAAGAGATACTTTGAACGTGTCTCAAAAAGGAATATATAGGCTCAGTATGATATCAATACTGTGTTTGGCTCAAGTAATTTTAAAAAAATTTAAGAAAATTTTGTTTTGCTATTTGTTTACAAAATTTGATGTGAACACATTTCGACTGATTAATTTGTCAATTATTGTTTGTTTTTAATACTCATTTGTGTTCTTTATTCGTCTTACTGAATTGACCCTTTAAATACATTTTGAGTAAGTATGTGTCAACCAAATCAACAGTTATTGTCATCTAAGCGTTTTCTTCTATTTTTTTTGTTGTTTATTATATATATATATATAACATGAAAAGTATCATGGTAACACACGAGACAGGAAAACACTGTGAATTACGAATTGGCAACATTTCTGTTTACGAATATCATGAGATTAGGTGAATGATAAATATTAAATTGAGTATTATCTGCATAGACAGTGATAATTAACTAAACAAGCTGTGCACTTTTAGTAGGTACATGTATTTAGTTATAGAGTTGTTCATAATTTTGTTGTATAGATTGGCATTTATTTTGTATAAATTGTTATTTCATGTTGTGAATTTAACTAATACTGTCAATATATGTTTTACATTTTATTGAGTAAAATAAATTAAATGTATAATTGATAAAAGTTAAACGTTTTCGTTTAAAATGTTTTCTCAAGATAACAATCTATTTTAAATGTAGTTATAGAAATTGGTTATTATACCATGTTATAGATACTTCAATGTATCGTAATGCTTGTCGTATATTCTTTGAGTCTAATTGGGCCTAAATCTGAAGTAGGTCTAGCCTACGTGAAAATGCAGATACATAAACAACTTAAAAGTTCACAATAATCATAAGCAACATAACTACATATAAAGATGCATATTATTATATAAAGAAAGAAGTATAAACATACTATTAAAAGGTTGGCGAAGTAGCGTCAATCAGGATAGGATCAATTGGCTCCCGGACTAATAATAATCGATTGGCATTGTTGTGGCTTTTATTATCGTTCATAATATTCCAATTAAATGCTTCTAAAAAAAGTGATGACATGTTTTTACATTCATAAATATAAAATTTAAAAAACATCATGCAACGTTAAAAAAGGCAATTAAAATAAATTACTATTACATTCAAAATGTTATAATGTTTTTGATACTATTGGATTGAGAGTATAAAGTTGTATGTTCTGGTTGTTTGTAGCAATATTTTTTTAATTTCCGTTTGTGTATTTATTAAACAGTAACATCGGGATAAACACCCCTTTTCGTTAAGAAAACAGCGCGGCGAGTTGACTAATTGCCACTCTTTGGCTGGAATAATCTTTGTTATTTGGCAATATGATATATCATAATATGGAAATAATTGTATCATTATTTTCAAGCACAATTCTTTGTAAACATATATTTGGGAACATCCTACGTCTATATTTGTTTCTCACTAATAGGTATAGTTTTAACTAGCTTGTAGAATTTGTACCCTATATACCTATTGTTTATAAGCTGTAAATATGTTATAGGTTGTTCTTACTGTCGGTACCTTATTTCATATACAATGTAGAACTATTTTGTTTTGATTAACAATGAGTGAAGATGAAAATAATATTTTTATCCTATCAATCAATATACATTTTTACGCAGACAGACTGACAGACAGACAGACCCAGAGTAAAATGTACAAAATTGTTTCGAATAATATTTCAATATTGCATATAATATTTTAAATACAGGAAAACTAACTTGAAAATGTTTCTTAATTTAATTTTTTTATAAAATATTATAACAAGACAACAATTGTGTGCATTATTATAGAGTTTCTTAAGTGAAGAGTGATTTCTGCATTCGTGAACAGAAAGAACTAAGGAATATTTAAGATCTTATTGGTCGAGAGAACAATGATTTCTGCAATTGTGTACCCTCTACTAGGGGACAGTTAGTTTTTATTTTGTAAATCTCGGTCAAGTCTGTTTCTGTTTACATTTAACATTGTATTTTAGCTTACTATGTTTATTTCGATATTTATTTTATAAGGAATAATTGCCATTCTTTGAATGATTCAATCATCCTTTTTCTGTTTAATATGTTTGTTAGATTTATTCCTTGTGTCTAGCTATGCAGTCCATTTTCAAGAAGTGGTTGTTTTTTAGCATTGATTCTTCGTTGTGTTCTAATTAATTATATTTCTATTGTAACATCCTGTTGAGTGATGATGTTTTTGCAAACAGTTTAGATTATGTATTGTGTTGCAAAACAAATTAACTTAATAACGCTATAATATTATGTTAAATGTTTTTCTTGACCAATGCATGTCGAGGAGGTGGGGTGTACGGCTTGTGCAGGCTTCCTATTGCTGTATTAACTTTAAAGTGTGTTTTTACGTGTGTCAAATAATGCATGCTAAAGCTGCTTTCACTTTTTTTGTGAGGTCCAACTGACTATAGTTTATTTTAGTATCTTATTTGAACGATAAAGATGATCAGCAAATATGAATGTATGAAATATACGAAAATATACAAAATGTCATAATTAGTATATTTCTAATTTTACCACTACATGAGTTACTATAAGATATATGTCAACTTTCCTCACAGCTCTAGTTTATTACTGACTTTTATTCTATATTCCGTCCTACATATAGGCTACTTATTCTTTTTATATTACATGCAGTAGTTCTTATTTGTGTTCATTCCAATTTTACATATTCATGTTTTGTCTAATTTTTAAGAAATAATTTTCTATACTCACCATTTTTCGTGAAGTTCTTTATTATTCTTTAGTATGTTTTATGCTTTATGCGTATAATTACAAATTTATTTCATATTTAACTAATAAAAGGATTACTATATACTATAATAATGTTCTCAATAAGAAACGGTATAAACACCCCGAATATGTGATCATTTTTATTTTATCCATTATATTTATCCATCCAATATCCGTTATAAGTCTGTCTTACTGCATGATTGAGAAAATGGATTTAACTGTCCTTATTTATGTAAAATATTTATAAGCAAATTATAACATTTTCGTGTTAACGTTTTAGTCATTTGGATCCTAACTGACAAATGACCTAAATATTATGAATTAAAAAATAATAATTTTAGAGGTTTTTAGTGCACAATTAATGTTGACTTATTTATACAATTGTTTCAACACTGCCGAATATAAGGTTAAAATCGTATATTAACTATACTATGATATTAAGCATTGTACAAGATGTGAGACATTTTCTAACAACACTTCTCAACATGGTGTCAATTGAGTCTTTTCTTCAAAGTTTCATGAGGCTATCCAAAAAGTCACAATGTATAAAAATATATATTTAAGCGAAATGAATTCTTCAAAATAAGTGACACATATTCGTTTTAATTTGTATATTACTTTTGTGACCTTTTTTTTATTAACAGACGCATTTTACTAAACATCGGTTATTTTACTTTGAATAGTATTCCCGTAAAATATTTGTTTCTTCATTATTTGTAAGCGTATATGTCAATTATCTTTATATTAAATACCTTCAGAGGCTTCAGGAAAAGTAAACTAAACTACGAAATTTACAATATTTAGTTAGCTATTTAAATGTGTAACTTAAGTTTTCTAATAATTATATTAATACATACTATATTAAGAGGTACCGCGTTCACCACTGTTCGGGATAATTAATAATGACCAGTTAGTTGGAGAGGGCGCGTTTAAAAATAATAATATGTGTAATCTTCCGGTTCCGACAAAGCGTTCACATAATTTATGATTTAGTAAAACTTACTCTACTCTAAACAACGGCCATTTATTGAGATAACTCAACATTTCGGCCTTGTTAAACTATACACTTAATATTTGTGATATAAAAACGTGGATTATGATGTCTTCCACGTCGTAAGTTACATATAGGTGATATCGTTACGATCTAACTTATGTGTACTGTTTCAGTGTGGCATACTTTTAGATGCTCCTTGGAAATAATTTTGATATCCTCGTATTTGGTGGTAATAATTGGTGGTCATATTATAGTCGATATTATTTCTCACATCTCACCCTGAATATGTTTTTAATTGTCTGGTGTGCAGTCGGAAACTTTTCTTTCTTGTCTCCACGCATTTTTCCACAATGGTTGGCAAACTCAGCCTGGGTCCCTTCTAGGTGAGCAATATATTCTAAGATTGTCACCATCAGATCACCACCAGTGTAAGGTTTATTCCGATCGTATACTATATGAGATGTTAAAATATTATGTTAAATTATATTATAATACTGTCTGTACCTATGACTAATACGGCTGTACCTGATAGAGGTAGATGTTTGAACGGTCATGCTTGAAAACTGCTTTTGAGTAAAGGTTAATTGAACAATTAATCAATGAAACATAAACGCGTGTAATCATCAATTTTTAATGTTTTAAAATAACTATCAAAATATGTGTTCTTTTTAAATAACATTTTTGGTATCAAATTATGATTAGTTTTCAAACATATTTTCAGATCTGACGACCACTATGTTTGTGTGTATATATATATATATTATTATTTATTATTTGCCTTGTGAATATTTATTTGTGCTCTTCCAGGTTTCTATTGGAAAATATGCTAACATCTATTTAACTTATTTGCTTGTTATATTAATTTTATTTTTTTGCTTTCGGTTAGCAAACAGAAAATCGGGGGTACTCTGGTACTTATTTACCTGATGTGAAACCGGTTTAATTATAATACAGTGATCACCTTCGACTAAGAAAATATGTTACCGGTTTTAACATTGGAAATAACGATAACAAATAATTGTGCAACTCTTGGCAGAAACATATTATTCCTGTCGATAAGATTTAACTAGTTTATAATCAATCAATAGATTTGTGCTTTGTGAATACGTAAATAATGTGTTGATTACAAACTGTGTATTTAGATTAAACAGTTTATTTTTAGAAATTAATTTGTTTCCCACAACAAAGATACAGTTTCCAGACGGGACTGTGATCACGTTGAATATTATCGACGATTTATTGATTTTACTTTATATATATATATAAATATTTGTTTCCGCCTCATCGCGTGGTTACGTCTTTATAGATTATATTATATATTTCAAGTTTTATGGTTAGCCTATTGTTTTGTTTATTTTCCCGTCTTACTGAATAGTATTCCAGATAAGTTTAAGAAAAATCCCAATATTATGTAATGTTATTGAGTTTAGCGCGATATATATTTTAAAAAGCAATCAAAATAGTTTCTATTTATAGGTTGGTGCCAGTTAGTAGAATCTTTAAAATCATTGTTTTAAAAAAAATTATACTACGAATATATCTCTTTTTATAAGCAAATTTTTCACAAACAAATTAATTATAATACTTATAATACAAAGAATATAATTTCAATTCAAGTTTTATGCACAGTATTACGCAAATAATAATTTATTTTTAAATATAATGTGACAATATTATTTATTCTATATTTATTTAGATACGAAAACATAAATAGTACATAGGAAGTGTTAAACTGAGCAGTATGCTGAATAAATTGATTTGATGTTGTAGATAAAATATTCATATTATTATATCATTAAGTATTTGTTAGGATGAAGTGACGTGACGTCTTTTTAGTCTATAGATTTCGGAGGCCTACTTTTCTATTACACTGTTAATCTATATTATAATATACGTAGCTACGATGACTATTTTTCTTAACCGTATAGGTACAAAACAACTATCGTTTATCTGTTATTTATATAATTAATTTCCATTATCGACCGACATAATATTTGTGTCAGTTTGTTTTGTACTATACAATAATATGTTCCCGATAAGTGTCCAGTGATCTTTATTGTTTTTATCCGAGCAAACTGAATTAATAAAACAGTATATTTTGAGGTAACTTCTTTTATGAATAGCATTTTGAGATAACTTTGGAGATAACGTAATCTAGAAATGAGCTCTTTATAAAAATTATGGTTTAAAATATTATCTTGAAAGGCGTGAACGCAACTTATTTACAACACTGAAGACTGTTTTTTGCATTATCGGAAACATAATAAACATATAATATTGACCAATCATAGATTATTTTTTCTTTAAACACGACATCCTTGTAGCTTTGGAATGCCTATGTTACATAAATTGTATTATTTACTTTAAAATTGGTTCTTATATTTTATTATTAATAGCGCATTCTTATATTACGTACGTGTAGTGTAGGGTGAAAACTTAAAGGACGCAACTATATTATAAAGATAAGTCTATTTTTCCTTAACTGATATGCCTTTCTTTTTTATTTATTTTCATAAATCAGAGGAAAGTGTTTATTTCGGATTATTTCACATATATAGATAATCCGTTTTAAGCTAAATATAATATATTTTTCAACTGTTTTAATTAATTAATAAATAGCGCCAGTCGAGTCAGTCAGGTACACTCGCCAGTCACTTTCGATATTTTTATGGACCACAATATTGAGGTACATTTATTTATTTTATTAAATAAAGATTGAATTAAGTAACCAAACATTTATAATATTATAATAGTTATGTTCCACACGGCTGTTAATTAACTTAAATTTAGTTAACATTATTCAAACATATTAATTCGGTTAATTTAAAACGATTGACGTTTGAAGATGTTACGAAGATAATATAAATACTCTCTTCTTAATTAAATGATTCAAATTTACTGTAAAAGAGGTGAAAAGTTGATTTAAATTCAGTCAGTTGTGAAATATATGTATGAAAGCAGTCGGTGGTTTTAATTATTCAGTGGTAATAATGCAATTTTATATTACAGTCTGTATCGTTGGTTTTAATTGTCGATTTGTGTCACAAACAATGTGAACTTAGCTAATTATTATTCATTTAAACATACATAAATTGGATACAATTGAACGACTTTATTGTTATATAATTCATTTATTTTAGGCCCTGTTATAGTCTGACTTCAGTTTAGATTAACACGACAAAATCGCCTGTCCAAACTTCGCAATTTCAGTTTAGACTATGCATACTAGTCAAATATTGTCAAACTAGTATGACGGACTGAATGGTACAGTGTGGAAATCTCTCATATTTACAATCTAAACAAGGTTTACCTTGACGTCTGCAGACCTCAAGGTTTACCTCGACCTCTGCAAGGTGGTTTACCTCATTTAATTTGTAAATCGTAGAGATTTCCACACTGAGCACTTTGGTCTAGCATAGATCTAGAGATGCGAACAAAAGTTATGCATGTAAACCAAAAATGTAATATGCCATCACTATAGGCCTAAACTCGTTTATTTAAATAACATTTTATGTGATAATATTATGGGAAAGTAGACGGAGGGTGGCTTACTTCGTTAACGTTATGTTCCTTTATTTGCAGGATTAGGAAGACTATACAATAAACTCGGTTTAATGATCTTAACATAATTATTAACTGAATTAGAATATATTCTGAGCAATTGTTTTAAGGAATTTGACGAAAATATCAAGCTCTGTGTATCCGCGTGCCTAGAAAACGGGAAACCAAACAAACATTTGCAGAAAAACTCGACCAATTTTGTTAAAAGATAGAGTCTATCTGGATTTTTTCATTTCCATAATTAAGTTGAATATACCTCAAAATAACCTTTATGACAATTTCTGTTTTACTTAATCAATTATATTATATTTTATTATTTTTTCTACATTTACTTCAAATTTGTAATTCATAAATGAAATTCAAAATTACAATTTTTTGATATAATTGAACTAAATTATACTATATATATACAATATATATATATATACATAGTTGGTCACGCCCATTTGATTGATGTGATATCACCGTTTCATTTCTCTGTTAAAATTTATATTTTTACGGTAAACGCTTTGTTCTTTCATTAAAATCCAATTTTTTAAATTTTTTAATTGCAATTATTTTGTTTCATTATCGATACACTGAGACTTTGGCACCTGCGATCCCTTGTATCCCTAGTTGCAAAATCGAAGCATCCTTAAAAACATATTTTATTTCAGACATCATTTTTATTCAATTTAATAAATATACTAAACATTATTGTTACGCGAATAAATAGTTGTAGAAGTTTGTATTATGCATCGTATTATATACTACTTGTGGCTATATACTATTTGTGGCTATATACTATTTTTGACTATATATGAATGGTGGCTATATTATATACTAATAGTGGCTATATACTAATTGTGACTATATACTACTTGTGGCTAAATACTACTTGTGGCTATATACTACTTGTGGCTATATATTATTATTTGCTAGGAATATATTTATGTATATTTAATATATTGTTTTATATTTAAAATTACATATACATTGTGTAACTAATTTCCGAAAATGTATATAAAAATTATTATACAAATTTACATATGCTGAACATTAATATGCCATAGACTTCATAATACCAAGTGCAGCATACGAGCGTTGACCCTCCTATATGTCCCAATCCCCACCACCGTGACAACAGTTGTCTACTCGCTGGGGTTCCTGGCCAACCGGTTCCGCGAGAAGAAGCTCGACTACCGCGGCTCCCTCTTCATCCAGAGCCATGGCGGCCTCCGCGGCGCTATCGGCTACTCGCTCGCTCTCACTCTGGACGTGTCCCGCTTCCCGCACCGCCGCTACTACGAGACTGCCACCGCCTTTATGGTCTACTTCAGTGTCATAGTGCTGGTGGGTCTAGCTTCTGTGTCGTAGGCTTGGGGAAGACCGGGCGTGGGGGGAAGAACATAGGAGCGTCTGTACAATTCGTGATAACTAAATTCTGTTAATCGTGAAGTCATTTCAGTCGTCATTTCTTTCCTAACAATTAGTCCTCTGTTGTCTCCATCGCAAGTATCCACAGTTCAACATTAGCAGCAGGATTCGTGGGTATTGCTCTAAAATGCTGGATAGGTCATGTATAGTTTCAAATCAACATTACTTATTTACAAATTCTGAAAAAGTATTGCGAAATTGAAATAATATCAAATACAGGGTTGTCCGCGACCGGTGAAAACCGAGAATTTTGCGAATTCAAGGAAAAGACCTTCGGTTGTGTGTATTTTTAGAAATTATCTGCTGGCACTTGCCCAGTCTTTTATTACCTTAGTAGAGAAAACCGAGAAAATGACAATTATTTCTCTGGAAAAACCGGGAATTTGATTGTGATAATAGCGCGGACACCCTGTAAATATCCTTTGAAAAGTCTCGAGAAAAAGTTCCTCAAATTTCACGAAATGTATTTTGTATTATATTTCAGTATGCTTATCAATATAATTAGGCTATGTATGTGAAAGCGAAAAAATATCGAAGAAGATAACATATTTTAAATTAAAAAATTTATTTGGGAAATAAATTTTTGTATTCCCAAATGTAGTATGTGAGGTACCGTGAGCAGTCTGTGAGCATACTGAAATATAACACAAAATACATTTCTTGAAATTTGAGGAACTTTTTCTCGAGACTTTTCAAAGAATATTTACAAGGTGTCCGCGCCATTATCACAATCAAATTACCGGTTTTTCCAGTACCAGTACCTACCGTCAACATTTTCAACTAATATGTTTTTTGTCCTTTTTTTGTCAATTAGCCACCTAATTTTATTATTACTATATTTCTTCGCCCGATGATTTTATGAGAATTTAACATAAAATGTGTAATTTATATATAACATTACCTATATTATAAGTAATTATGAAAATTATGACAACATTTTACAACAACAAAAGTACTTAGGAAAGATTAAAGTATTTATGGGAATAATTAGTAATAATAATGGATGATTAATATCGCAATATCGATAGAGAAAAAAAACTAATTTAAAAAAATTACATTCAAATAGGAAAAATAATTAGCTTTCTTTTGACTATTCATTTTGAGTAAAACTTGAGAGAAGTCGACAAATTATCGGCAAAAAACAAGTAGTTCAATTGTGGACCGCGTTAGGCTAAGAAAGTTCATTACAGCGCAGGAGTATGCCTTAGAAATGTATAGTTTTGATTTTAAGTTGTTTCATGCAGTCAACCACATTTCGCATAATAAATAACGCCTTCTTTCACACCGAAATTGTGACTAAATTAAAAATAAGATTTGTAGGTAAGGAATTTTCACTGAATTTACGTTTATAATTTATCCTAATTTGTTGTTTATATTACTTTTTATATTACATTTTAATATAATATGCATCATTTATTCTTTCATATTCAACTTTTTATTCTAATTTTGTTCAAATGTTCACATTTTCACATCTATTTCAGGGCATCACCATCAAGCCGTTGGTCCAATGTTGTAAAATTCGGCGGGAATCTAAAACACAAATGTCGGTCTTCACACACGTCCAGAATAGAGTCAGTTTTGTTTGAAGTTTTAGTTCTTTGTTTGTAAATTACTATCTGATTTAAAATATTATTTAAAGTGTCATATTACTTGTAGTAGTAAGCAGTTATAATTAAATATTTTTATAAGTCTCTACAACAAAATAGTTTAAAATTCTACTATTCAGATGTTGGAATCTACATCTGACGTTATTCGAAACGTCATTGGAGGGGGCGGTGCCAAGTTATGGTGGACTCAAAAGTAAGCTCTATATAATGCAATATTTTAAAATATATGAGTGTATTTCACTTAACTGATGTTTCTGACCTTAGATTAATTACAGAGTATCTATCTCACTTTGCAACTCTATAAATGTCTTCTGCTCTTCTATTTGTGTCACTACTAGTAGTTGTATAATACTCGATCGATATTGATATTGTAGATATTGTTTCCCGCAGCGCAGTTGTGTTGCAGCATTTCTAGAGAGTATTAGGCCGGCCTACCAGTAGCAAGTATTACCGTGTTGTTTTTACCGTTGTAAATCCTGTTGCTTCTTTGTTGCATTCGGTTGACGGAGAATCTTGCTGGAGGGACTTATTATCACGTTTAAATAAGTCTTATTTTTTAGGGTCATTATTTCAGTTACTTCGTCTAATTTATTTTTAATTATACATACTTATTACTTTGTGTTATGCTTTGTATTATAATGTAAACAAGTACGTTTGTCAGGACAGTGAATATTTTTTGTTCTAATTTTCATATTTGTTATGCATTACAGTATTTAATGTGGAAATGCTGGTTTCAGACGCTGCATGGTACATATGTACATCTTACTATGTAATGGACTGGGGGGACAGTAGAAGTATTTTAGGCGCGCACACCTAAAATTAGGACACAGTTACGTTCTTAGCAAGTTGTGCCCCCCCCACTTTACGAAAAATATCTACGTTTTTTTCAGATGTTACAGGTAATTAGAATTGTTACATTCTTTTTTTTAAATTTTAGTATAGGTACCCAGTTTTCTCACATGTTTGAGTTGAACTACTTGCATAATGATTCCATTTCTATAAACGTAGACTATTTAAAATACTACACTTAAACTGTAACTTTAGTTCACTGTATTTGTAACTTTTAATATTTACTAAACTATACAACATTGTGTATGTATTTATATTTACTAAACTGTACATCATTGTGTAAGTATATATATTTACTAAACTGTACATCATTGTGTAAGTATATATATTTACTAAACTGTACATCATTGTGTAAGTATTTATATTTACTAAACTGTACATCATTGTGTATGTATTTATATTTACTAAACTGTACATCATTGTGTATTGTAAGTATATATATTTACTAAACTGTACATCATTGTGTAAGTATATATATTTACTAAACTGTACATCATTGTGTAGGTATTTATATTTATTAAATATATTCCAAATGTGTTCAGGTTGCATTGGAGTTTTTTCAACTGGTAATTGTTTACGTGTTATTATTAAAGAATTTATGTTTAAATTTAGTTCAGTTGTTCTCCTTTACTAATTTTCCTATTCGCTGTCACTGTCTGCTGTTTCGATTATATAATTAGTGTCTGAAATAATCACATCAAGGGTACACATAAATAGATATTGGCTGATTTGTTTGATCTGAATATGTATTATCTTTTGCATTTTGTTTAATTTTCCTGTTTTGGGACTATTGATTAGTTACAGCGAGCTTTTATTTATAATTAATTTAGGTAGAGTAAACAACTGATGAACAAAAAATATATTTATGTTTGATATTTCTAAACAGATTTCTATTTATGAAATAATATAGTATGCACAAGAGATACAATAAAAATGAAGTACAAAAAGCGAGAACATTTTCCCAATTAATGGTTATGAAGATACTACAATAAAGATGACTCTTAGAATTATGACACAGAATTCAACAGAGCCCAATTCCGTACTGACTCTAATCTCTACATATTATCATAAATAAGCGATACATACAATCCAGAGAGTCCAACGACACAATCCAGATAGTCCAACGACACAATCCAGAGAGTCCAACGACATAATCCAGAGAGTCCAACGACACAATCCAGAGAGTCCAACGACACAATCCAGAGAGTCCAACGACACAATCCAGAGAGTCCAACGACAATCCAGAGAGTCCAACGACACAATCCAGAGAGTCCAAAGACACAATCCAGAGAATCCACCGGCAAGAGTCCAACGACACAATAACTGCAATGAAACTAAACAAACTCTGATTTAGTTAAAAATTTACCGAATAACATTAAGCATTACCAGCTATATTTATTTACCTTTACCCTATATTATGTATAATAAGTACTAAATGAAATCGCTTTTGGAACAAATTACTCGGGTTATGGTTCATTTTAATGATATTCTTTATCAAACAAATTATTATTTATATAACTTTCTTTGTTTCTAATTTCATTTTTGTTTTGTCTATCTTTTTCCTATAATTTCTTCTCTCCCTCTCTGTTTAATTTTCTTCCCTTTTTGGTTATTTCTATAGTTCCGTTATAGGAGTATTTGTGAAGTACCAGCTCCATTCGGGTTTACTATATAGTTATTTTTTCTAGATTTCATAATATCATGCTTTTACTCTGAGTATGTTATCTTTTTATGTACCAATTGTTAATCACTTTTTTTTATCTTACTATCTTCTTGTCTCACTGTCTCTAGCTGCCCAATATACGCGATCGCGATCGATGTGTCCATTGTGTCAAAATGTGTAAAAATTGTCATTTGTGTCAAAATACATTTTTTGTTTAGACAAAATTTATATTGAGAAGTTCTCCATTATCATTACCTTGAATATCAATTTGATACATATTTTTCGTACAATTCAAATACCTCCACTTCTATATCCAACTCTCTTTTTGCCACTGTAAATAAATATAGTTATAATAACATAATTTTTTTCAATTCAATTTGTGCCACCTACGTTTTTTTTAATTACATTTGAAATACTCTTAATTTAATTAAATACATTAAACGTTGATTTGAATATTACTCTAGTTAAAATATGGGAAATTGACATATATTATTAGCTATAAATGATAAATTTATAATATATATATATATGTGACAAAATATGCCATTCTGTAATGTTTAGAGTACCATCCCTATATTCTTTTTCTCTCTCTCTCTCTCTCTCTCTCTCTCTCTCCAATGTATAATGTTAATCTATATCTTCCTCTTCTATAGTAAAAACATACCCACCTTCCATCTCTCCGTCCGGTCAGATTTCGCACCGTGAACAACTCTCACCTGAAGCACCTGTTGATGCACAATAAGGCCCTGGAGCGCGAGTGCACCAGCTCGGGCCTGGTCAGTCTGGTCCGCAAGAGGAGCATCTCCGAGGCCCAGCTGGCCGCTAGCGACGGGGGCAGCACCCTCTTACTCAGGAGCAATCGAGAGTCCTTCATCTCCATCCTCTCCACCATGTCGCAATCGGCCCGGAACGGACAAAAGTGGGTCCACACTCCATTCACATTATATGATTTTGTTCTTGTCGCCGTTTATCGCGTTTCATCTCTATCGTTAATGTTATTTTAACGACACAATGCCCGTGATCATTTGATTGCGATAGTTTTTGTTTTCTCGAAGACTAATGGAATATATTATCTTGTTTTCAAGAACTTAAAAAGTTTATCATTTTTCGAAATTCCTTGAAAATTTAATTGCCAGATAATTAAACAAATAATTTTACTTATATTTTAGTATTATATTAAATATTTACTAATAATGAAATACTTAAAGATTTATATTTTCGAACATTTCTTTTGTCTTTCTGTTACTATAGCCAGTAGTTATTATATTTTTATATATTTGAGACTTTATTAAAAAGAATCTATGATTTTCAAAGTCCACTGAATAGAATAGAATTACATCCGGGCTCTATTGTGTGACGTCTCTCCTTTCTAATCCAAAGCGTTTCTAGCGATACCGTCGATTACGGGATCCACCTAGGGAGCCGGTTCCAGGACGAGATGCGCATCAACGCCAGTGTTCCCGACCTCTCCATCCTGGACACGGCCCCCAACCGGCGTGACGCCGACGACTGTATGACGCATCACAACCTGATGGGCATTGGCGCCAACACCAAGAGGGTGAGAGAAGTTTGGCTTGAAGGCGCGAGGAGGGATTGGACTTTAGGAGTTTATGGTCAAACTATTGGAGGTTAAGCTGAAATATTGTGGTGTTAATGTTTATCATTTTGGGTTAAAGGTTATTATTTTGGAGATCATTTTCAATGTTTTATGGTTAAACAGGGCAATTACAGGCTTACAATTAGAGTTTGGTGTTATTAACTATATTTAATAATATAAATATTATAATAGTTCAAGGAAAGTATCTTTCTATTGGTTTAATCAATTAAAAAACGCTCTGTTTATATATCATAATATTTCTCTACTGATGCATATAATATTCCAGATATCTCGATTGCAGTTAAAAAGGGTATTTTAAAAAAACGAGGGTGGGTCCGACTCCCTGGATATTATTTATTCATTCTAAATGTATATTATTAGATTTACAGTTTCTATATTATATAGAAATATATGTGCACAAGAGGGAGGGAGCCAAACACTATATCCATATTACAGATATCAGAGTAAGAGCGGCATGGATTTATATTATCAAAATTGCTGACCGCTTTCAGCTCTCTCTAGTAAGTTAAAATTGTGTTTTGAAGAGGTGGAGTGGCTATATTATTATAGTCAACTTTCAATCTTTCAAACTTTCTATCAACTTTATATACTGAATATAATCTGAAAATGTTGATAATATCGTTTAGTATAAAAATGTTGACAAAATCAATATTTAAGTCCGCAATATACTTTTTCAAATTATGACAAGGAATTTCAACAAACCGAACAGGACAGAAATATAATCAAAGACCGCATAATTATTAGAAGACGGTCTAAAATTAGTTTTTTTTAATGTTGTGTATATTTAGCGTGCATTGCGGTATAAGAGACTGTATAGGAATATGTTATTGATCATTTTGTTGTTGTCGCATGCTGTTTCGTGGAAAGAAGGTGTGTTTTTTATTGAAATTCACTGAATAAGTAGTGAAATGATTGTGTTTGACTTTCACGAGTTCTGAAATGGCTGGAAAGTCAGGGATACAGTTATTTATTTTTATTTTCTAAAAAAATTGTAAAAGAGATGTCGATCTCTTGATGAAACGAAGATACGTTTTTTTAATTTTGTGTATTTTATGAGTTGTGTATGAATTAAAATATTTTCTAGTTTTGCGCGGTTTTATCCGCGATGGCTGCCATTTGTGTTAGGTATGTATTAACAAGTTTCTATTTAGCAGTTTAGACTATTATGTAGATATCAAAGGATCTTTAGAAGAGTTACTGCTATATGAAAATGTGTCAAATGACTAATGTTGTACCCATATTAAAATTATTTTTACGGTTCTGTTTTTACAACTCAAATTACTATATATTTAAACCAAAAGTATTACAGATTTTTCTTCACTGAATTATTATTTGAATTTAAAAAAAAACTGTTAATTTCCTATGATTAATTTGAATCGACGGGATTATAGATTATGTTAAGTTTATGGATTAAATTCTACAAGTTTATGGATTAATTCTGTCAGTGAGTTTATAGATAAATTCTTGCAAATTGTCGCCAACAAAATATTTATAAAAGTTTTTAAATAATTGTATTCGGTCCTAGGGTGTGCGACCCTAAAAATTAGAAATCCAATGCAAAAAGTTATTTTACAGTATAGGTATATTTCTTTTTTTCACTTTACACAATTTATAAATTTCAACTTTCTCTAAGATTTTAAAGATTCTGGTTCTAAACATTTTGTTTCTGGTTCTAAGATTTCTGATTGCTAAGATGTCAGCGTTGCATACAGACTTACAAATAGATAGACATGCCGTTTTGGAATATGCACTAAATATGGGGGGTCACTACTATAAGTCATATTACATCTATTAGCTTTCTGTAAACATAGCTCTATATTAACCTTTAATATTTTTACATTGTTACTTACTAACGATATAATGTTATGGCTAAAAAAATACATTTTACTATTAACAAATCCTTTCGAATTTTAAGGGCTCGGCCTATTTAACAATATCACATGTTACAGCGATATTTATATAATCATGGTCACAAGTTGAAATCCCTTAACACCATAACATTAGTAGAAATATATATTACCACAAAATCAGTAATTGTAGTAATGGTTTCGGCTGTGTTTAATTAGTATACTTCATAGTTTAATTAAGTTCGCAATTACATTCAAGTAGCCAACTACCCGTACAACTTATGATTGATCTCTTTTTGGCGGATCTGTCTTTCGCTTCAGTGAACTGGAATGAGGTATGCAGTGAGGTAGAGAAATCGAGAAGTGGACATTGAAGATCGTGAGATAGATAGATAGAGAGAGAGAGAGAGAGTTGTCTTCAAGCGCGGAAATTGAAAATCTTCGCCAAGAAAATATAAAAAGCAATATTTCTTATTTTTTTAAATTCTTTAGGAGTACTATAAGTAGCCACTGAAAATGTTGATAAAAATCGTATTTTTTCAGGAGGCAATTATTTCGTACTATTTTCTATGTCGTGACAAAAGAGATTCTACAATTTAATTATTTTTTAAGGCTTTCTGCATACTTACTTTTCTGTGTGTTTTTCTGTTTGTTTCTTTTCTAGTTAATTTCAAACGATGGCTGATTTGCACTGTCTCTCGCCATTGAACATATTAAGTACATTGTTGTTATCAAATGAATTTTATTTCAGTTTTTTTTAATATTTCTATTATTTCCTTGAAAAAATTAAATATACCTATCAAATGTCGAAGAAAGGTCAAATGAGAAAAGTTTTTACTCTCATTTAAAAGAAAGTGTTGTTCTTTCCTTATTTAGACATTTGCAAGAACTTATTTGTACAGTAGAAACCATTGTATATGTTTTCTTTTTTTATTTGCTATGCTAATTCTGTTTCACTTCTTCGAATCAATTTAAACGAAGTTATCATTTTCAACAAATATTTTATGCTTGTTGACTAAAAAGTCTCAGAATTTGGCCTCGCCATACGTCCCTCTGTACCCCTGTGTGTCCCTTTTGTCGACCACCGTCACCAGCCGCACCACAAGCAACACTCGGAGAAGCACCCGCGGCGGATCAAGGAGCCCACCGAGACGGACACCCACCGCTCCCACCAGTATAAACACCTCCACCGGGTGATGGACGTGCACTCGCGCGACCTCGAGACCGACCCCGATGTGGCGCTGTCGAAGAAGCGGCGCAACTTCGACAAAGGTCGCCCCCTCCAAGGGGGTGAGTCGCGGCTCACCTGTAAGCTGGACGGGGGTGGGGGGTCGTTGCTTTGGTTTTGTGGGTGGATATTATGCGTGAATAGTATAATTAAAAATTCACAATTATAAAATGTATATCATAATATAAATTAAATATATTACGTGTCGATAGAAAGTTCTTTTAATTAATCCATTTATCCATAAACGCGCAGACAAACAAGATAAGCTTTTTAAGATTGTTAGTATTCGTTTTAACAGTCATTTTCTATTAAAAATTGACGGTAAATTGCCAATAACCAAAATTTGCAAGTTTAATGAAGGTTTACCAAAATCGATCTCTCCGTGGGAACAGTTCTGATTTCGGATTATATACACGATTAAAGAATGACACTTCCCAGCTATGGAAGATCACAATGATCACACTAACCGTTATATTGTCATTAAATCATTTACCAACATAATATAATAGAAAGTGGGGGTTGGGCTTTCATAATGTATTTTCAAAACAGGAAATCTACATTATTACGATCAGTAAGTCGGGTGACCGAATTCATCTATCTCTCTCTCTCTCTCCCACTCCCACTCTCTCTCTCACGGAACAGTATCCGGTGGCCGGGTGGTCGCAGATCACGGAATTATTCGAATTTTTTTCATTTAACAGACGAGATTTTTCCAGTTAACAATCTTACTCGGTATAATATACTGCAGACAGTCAATATTTACATTGAAAGAATCCTTATTAGTGATTCGCGTCTGTAGCCTGCAACTGGCAAAAGATTAAAATATACTTCCGGAAAGGATTTATTATTTTGTTCATTTCAGACAATTGAAGAAGGTGAATATAGTTATAAAAACTAATTGTTAAATTTAATAAATAAGTTTTAAGATTAAAAACAAATTTAAGCAATTATCGGTTATTACACGCTTACATAATTTGTATTATACTTTTTTTGTGTAAGATTTCTCACAAAACGAACTAATTAGTTTAATAAACATACTGTGATTATTACTGAAACGTCCCTCTTCTAATGTTATTTTTAGAATTCTGTCCTTTGTAGTGTAGTCTATATATTTTATAACTTTGTTCTACAAAATCTGAAAGTGATCTTTGTAATAATGTGTCTGACATGTACATTATTTAAATAATGTTAAATGAACTGCCTGTGTATACTTGAAACATTCTAGGTAGAAGCATTGTATAATATGAAACATTTGTTTTTATAGCGTATTTGACAGTATGGGAGTTGCCTACATATTATTATGCTGCATTCAATTTAATTATCAAGTCAACACATTAACTGTTTTAGTGACGTTAGAAATGAATGATTACTATTTCATAAAACGTTGAATTTAGTAAAAATGAGGCAATATTGGATTTTCAACTGTTTTGGAATTATAAGTTTAGTGACTCTCCATTCCAGTATATGACTAACCAGAATTGGGAAAGAAAACTTTGTGTTACTTTTTTTAACTTCTGCTATTAATTCGGTTAGTCCAGAAATAGTTTTCTCTCTCCAAGTTACTGTTCTTGGAAAGCTATTCTTCGTGATTCAGATGTGTTTGATGTTTCAACTTTACCGCGTCAAACCAAGATCATGATTATATAGCATGATATATATTCTCATCGCATTTTTATCATAATTCGATATTTCTATATTTAAAATGTGACATTTAAATGGAAACAAGATAGATATGCGGAATAAATATTGATTAACATGTACAAATGGAATGTATTTGACTGTAGGCTAAATATTCATTTTGTTGTTTATAGGCTATATAATATGGAGTTGTTTTCCAATCATAAGTTTATCTTTAATTAAATTCCCGTACATATATTTTTTCAAAAGTATCGCCGCTTTTATTAAGAAAATGATTTTTTATTGCCAAGAATTAGTATGTGATCAATTACGTTGATACGTCATGCATTGAGTATATTGTATATGCAGCTGGTAACCGAAGTATATTATATACTATAGCTGCCGATTATTGCTGTTTTCACATCGTGTGCGGTTCACGATTGATCTAACGAAATGGTTCGATATACGACACAGAAATTTATTGTTATCATAAACTTTGGGCGATTTCTTGTCTAGAGTTATCCTTATAGTAACCGTCCAAGGTAGCACAGTTTGTTGTAAAATTAATATAATCACTGCTCTTAGTTGTTTTCCAAATGAAACATCAATCATTATATTTTATGTTTATAATATAAGAATAGTGGACTATGTTATTTTCAATAGAAATACCTTTTATTCTGTGTTTGTTTTGTTCCGATATACATGGCCGGATAATATGCGGTAACTCGCTCGCACTGGCACAGCTTGAATAATACTGTCTCGAAATTAATATTATTATCTAACCTTATTTTAATATGTTAGCATCTGCGCACAGTGACCAGTGGGGGTACGTGTATTGAACATATTTTTGTAAAAGTCATTAACAGGAATGATATACGCGTCCACTGTTCATAAGATGGATCAAGACATAAGCCGGGCACCCACATTTGTCGTGCACATTAATTTGGTATATATTAAATATATATACATAGGTATATACATATAATATATATTATATATATAGGTGTGCCTGTAGATTTATTAGGGGTTAAAATATTCGTAATTATTTTTAATATTTTGCTGAATGAATTAATGTTATGTGTTGAAAAGGAGGGGAAAGTCTAACGACATAGATATTATAGTCTTCGTATTTTAATATTTTTGCGCACGGAAGTGGGGCATGTTGGCCTACTCAGAACTTCTTTTGATAGTTTTGATTTTTTTACACTTATCGTATTATTACAAATTCTATATCATTACAGTATTGTGCCAAATAAGACAATGAATCAGGGCGAATGCAGCAGATATAATCATTAACTTTGATATTGCTTATTATTGCATTTTTGTTACACTTCGTCAACAGAGCAGATATAATATTATAATATATTCGGTTTAATATCATCTCCACGCAGGGACCAACAAAACCTGGCTAAGCTATACCTGAAATAGGTGTTATTTATCAGTCGAGTGTATCACATCAGTTTTATCTCATCTCTGAAGAGGAAAGAGCATGACGTATAATTAATGATCAACAGCTATAGATTTGTTTTAAAGGTTTATGAAGGCCTACTGACTGTAAAGATGTCTACTGAAGGTTGATTAAATTTTCTCTTCATGTGCTACTTTTAACTAATTTAATTCAAAGGTTGTTGTCCTGCGTTAAGCAATTTAGTATAGAGTTTCTTGTTTACTGTATTTTTATATACTGTCTATGATTAACGTCAAAACTATCATTTCAAGAAGATCTTAGTGTGAATAGTATGTCAGCTCGCGGTACTATACCCTGACGGCCGCATACACCTAATAGTTTACATGTGTTTTCTATATAATGGATGACCTACATAAACAGGTATCTGGATAATATAAATTGCTGTGTATATATTTCTCATTTCCATCTCTACAACACTTTTAAACCCAACCAAAACGCATGCAACTGTTGTGAACATTATTATTATTTACGCTTAAATTACACGTTGTAACTATTTGCCATATTTTTCTTATTTTAATAAATAAAGTTGATTTTTTTAAATATAGAATCATATAATTTATAATTAAAACTGTTAAAATGTGTGTAATTAATTCATAGATGATAATTTCTCGAATTAATACTGTTGCAAATATTGGATATATTATTAGGCGGATCATTTTTACCAATTTGCTTTTTTACATTTTTTATACCGCAAATAATTAACCATATCTGCCTTGTTCCACATAGAAAATTCTCAAAAGACAAAAAACTGCAATAAAATGTCTAGAAATGAATAAATAAAGTGGATCTTTCTGAAATAGCATTTTGTCCGTTAAAATAAAATAGATATGTATTATAAGCACATAAATAGGATTTATTTCGTTATAATTATTAAAATACCACTGAAAATATAGTAAATAGTATTGGGCTGATGATAATCATAATCAATTGATTGCATTTTTGAATCGCGGAAAGGCCGCCATATAAACTATTCCATATATTATGTATATATTATATTGAAATTATATGTAATGTAATCTCTTGTTTACCACGAATTATATTTATTTTTATATATCCGACGATTTTGCCAATGACAGAACTTCAACATTTTTGTAAAATCCGCTAATCGTCTATTTTAGTAGAATTAAAATACTTGCCCTGTGCACCAACCAGTCAACATTACTCTTTGTACAAAGTTTTGGAGCGGACATCACTTAAGTATAGTTAATTGACAAAAAATGTCTAACGCCTTCAGGTTACGCCTTTTTGATATGAAATTTATTAAGGTTGGTTCGTATTATACACAATTGAATAAATCTTAATAGATTATTTAAATAAAATAGGTTACCTATTATACTATATAATATGTATATCCTTTATATAACATTAAAATTATTCTAATTTGCAAACAAAATATCTTTTTTTAAAGCATTTATTTATTTGATACTGCCCATTTGTTTTTAATTAACAAAATATTTCGTATCTGAAATAGAGAAAATAGACAAATATTAATAGATTATTATAGTAATCAAAAGTAATATGTATGTGTTAAAATAGTGTATACTTATAAAACATAAAAATATCAAATACAGAAAATATTAAAACAAGATTGAAACTAACTTATTTTGAATGATTGCGTAGGATAAAATGTCGAGACAAAATTTTCCTCTGTAATAATGTAACTCGGACAAAAGTTCCATATTTATGTTGATTTTTTAAATAATGAAATAATTTACATTGTACATTTGACCTGTTAGATTATAATATATATTTCCGGAATATAAATAACATGCTATAACTGTATATTTATCGATGAAATCACTATTGATATATATTCTTTGAGTTAAATACATAATATAAGTTCAGAGAATTATATAATTAAAGTCTAATAACAATCTGATCAAAATATAAAATGATAATCATGCACTTCTTCTAAATAAAAATAAAACTCTTTAAAATAGCTATATTTGAAAAGGTAATAAGGAGGCATCTTAGTATAAATAAATTATAATTAAAATGATGTAATTGATTCACCGAAAACAACAAGGGAATTGAGAAAACATGTTTTCTATGTATACACCTATAGTATAGGCTACTTTGTCAACGTGTTACATGTGTGCATTAAAATAGCCGATTTGACATTATGTTTATTTACCATAATTATAACTTCGGAGCACATTTTTTCAAGAGCAACTATTTCGTAGAAAAATACAGAAGTTAAATAAATATGTACAGGATTATTCATTTTACTAAATAAACAGTTGAACCAATTGAAGATTATAAGAATACTTACAAACAATCACAATTGGTAAAAGATGAACAGTATTTATATGGATCATGGCATGTTGCTAAGTGACTATAATTGTGGCATTTTCCGTTTGTATGGATCGTGACATGTTGCTAAGTGACTATAATTGTGTCATTTTCCGTTTATATGGATCGTGACATGTTGCTAAGTGACTATAATTGTGTCATTTTCCGTTTATATTGATCGTGACATGTTGCTAAGTGACTATAATTGTGTCATTTTCCGTTTATATGGATCGTGACATGTTGCTAAGTGACGATAATGTTGTCATTTTCCATTTATATGGATCGTGACATGTTGCTAAGTGACTATAATTGTGTCATTTTCCGTTTATATTGATTGTGACATGTTGCTAAGTGACTATAATTGTGTCATTTTTCGTTTATATGGATCGTGACATGTTGCTAAGTGACGATATTTTTGTCATTTTCCATTTATATGGATCGTGACATGTTGCTAAGTGACTATAATTGTGTCATTTTCCATTTATATGGATCGTGACATGTTGCTAAGTGACTATAATTGTGTACTTTTCCGTTTATATGAATAGTGACATGTTGCTATAAGGGACCATAATTTTGTAATTTTCCTTTATTGGAAACAAATTATTCACAAAACTTAACATTATAATATTGTGTTAGCGACATCTACAATTTATTTTTCGGGATGAATAGGTCTTATGTTCAGTTCGAGGGAGGTTCTGTCCAACGTTGTTGAAATAATCTGAAGTAATTGATAAAAACAAAACACGTTAATTGAATTCTGCTTTGTTGACCAAAATAATTAAAGTGCTTAAATAATGCTCCAAGTTGCATTGTAATAATTTGTAATTAATAAACTCAAATTTTAAAAATATCCGTGGACATAAACGTAAATAAACAGTGAAATGAAAAAATAAATACTGTCAAAATAACAGACTGCTACATTTGAACTCAGCCATCATTTGAGTAGGTCTAATACAATCTCTTACAATCGATGTTGGGTGTTATAAAGATAACGATACATTTATCCGGCCGACCAGTTAGCTCGAACGTTGTCTATATCAATGTAAATATTTTCTACTTACGTATTTCCATCCGCCTCCAAAGGGTAAAAAAACTATTATTTTGGAGTCCAGTTTCCTGTCAGATGTTATTATTAAGATGTCCATGACTGACGCCTCTTTATTATCTCATTATGTAACCTTATTACGTCACTTTCTCTTGAATTTGAGAAGAGTCCTTGAAAGGTACTGGATTTTTAGAAGAGTGCTGGAAAAGTAATTAAATTTGGGGTTATTTACAAAACAAAAAATGCATATAATGTTCCTTACTGAATGACCATTTTAAAAGTGTTACAGCAAAAAAATTGCGCTATGCGTATTTACTTGAATAATATCATATGTTTATTTACTCTATTGCTGACAAAATACAGTGATATGTGGTTTATGGAAGTGTTTTTTTAAAGTTGCCGAAAAATAATCAATAGTGCTTAAATTTTTATAAAATGTCCCCAAAAAGTCCTTGAAAAGTGCTTAAATTTGAAATTAAATATTTGTGGAGAACCCTGTACTAATAAATAATTCGATCAATTATTTTTATCTGATTAAATTTTCATCTTTAATGGCAAACTATTAATGTATCTTATCGCAATTATATTATTTATGTGAAATTTATTTGTATAATTTTATCATGTATAATTATTATCCATATAATGTCATAAAATATGTCTATTTTAATTGAAAATGCAGTTTCAATATCTCTCCTACTTGTGATGTAGGTATGTTATACATTATCAAAGGGAAGGGTAGACAGCATAGCGGATGGAATAATTTTGCCAAACGATGTTTCAAAGATTCGATTACGTCATGTTGACGTCACTAAATAAACTCACTTCTCGTGTGAGTTTAATTGACCTCCCTAATTAGAAAACAGTTTTAGTACTAGGCTAGGCTACTATTGAGGAGTTGATCTTACTACTGTAAAAAAAACTCCCACTGGTGACGTAGTTATTCTCGTGGGAAAAGAGAGGATTTGGGTCACATTTTATCCCATATAATTATGTGAATACCACATCGTATATTATTATCTGTCCCTTGCTTTCTAATAATAACTATGCCATCAATGCAGCTAGGGGATTCTGTTTAGTTATATTTGACAGGTTTAATATCAAACTCTACAGATTTGTTTCAGGAAATGAAACGTGTTACACGAAATAGAACACGTCTCCTGATTATAGTTATTCCAAGTTGTATAGCATCTTTATTATACATATGTAATAATAGGAAGAGCTGTGCTTAGTTTATTATACTATTTGATAGTTTATATTATTTTAATATCGTTTTGCTCATTCGTCTTGTTTTTCTTTTTTTTCTCCACTAAGGAATTTAGTAAAAATAAAAAGCAAGACAATAGGCAGGCCTATATCTGTGAGAAATTGCACATAAATTTATATTTAATCTAATATCAATTTAAGGTACTGTAAATATAAGCGAATAATACGATGAATAAGTGAAATAAGGAAATTAATTTTAATATATTACCAATAAAAGTGAATATAATGCAAATTTTCCAAAAATATAATGCCATACTGATTTTTTAATAAATTTTACACCCTGATTACCGACCATCTTACAAACAGTATTTTACCATTCATAATACGTCTCACATTTTTGCAAAATATTCGTCACAAAAAGCTAATTTTCATGTAATTCTATTTGACATTATATCAAAAACACAATTCGCTGGAGATCACTTCCTACATGAAAAGTGTATATAATCTTTAATATGTAATACAAAAAATATAATAATGTATCGTAGAAGCTATTGATAAGTAATGCATTATACGGACACATATCCTAATAAAGCTAGATCAAAAACCTTTTTAGTTTTAGTTAAAAATCAGTTTTTTAGTTCGTGTCCATAAAAAGGTAAATAAGATACATCGGTTCATATTTATTTAGCGTTAATATTGATGTTGCCAAAAATACTCATCAAATATCTCATCTTTAATTATACATATATATTTCGGAAAATTTTATCTAATATGTTTACCGGTATAAATGTTCAATCTTTCAATCTATTGTACATAGTGAATTAAATTATATTATATCATTTCTCTTTGTTACGTATAATGAATGGTAAAATACTTCTTGTAGGATAGTCAGTAATATATATAACGCGCTAACATATATATGCGAACCAACACAATTATATATATATCAAGAGTACTTTTAACCAATATTTGGAAATACCCTATGTAAGTCATCTTTTACCAAAATTACTACCAAGTGTAGATTTTTTTAGATAACCTTATTTTTATTTATAAAGGTTTTTGTAAATTGACATCATTACTTATATCATCAAATTAAATTAATATAATTTCATTATTAGTATAGCGTGTATTATTACTAATTTAAATGTGTACTATAGAATATACATTTAATCTTGCCACAATCCAAAAGGTTGTAATTTCCTTAACTTTATAAAAATATATACCAATTATAAGAGTACTTAGTAGCCTATTATATCATCTTTACTCACATTATTTATACACTGCAAGATTTTACCATTTCTGAATAATATAGTAACAGGCTGCTGTTAACGTTCGCTAATTTGATAGACAAAATATATCTAACCGACATCTGTCGAGTTGAAAGGTTAATTAAGGATACACGCTCACTCAGTCTGCTACCTAAAATTTAAATAATCGATGCGTAAATGTTTTTCACGTGAACATAATATTATGATAGAATTCTTTCAATAAGAAACAAAAAGTAAAAAGTGTGTAGTATATATATTTCTTTCGTATATTGAATATTTTGTTTATGAATTGCATTGATTTATTAACATAATTTATGCTGCGTAATTATTTTAACATAACAATTTCCTATTTTAGTTATTGGATTCCTTGATAGTATCGATTTGTTTTTCCATTGTATTATAAAATGTTAGTACGTTTGTGCTGGATCGACGTGCAAATGTCCAAACGTGTGCAAACGTGTACAAATGAACACTGCCTTGCCTATGGTGTAATAGTAATGATTAAGTTTTACATAATTACTATGTCAACATCAAGCCACTAAATATGACATATCCCAAGTTGAATACTTTGTTAATATATACATATAAATACAAATATTTAATGTTAATAAATATCAGCGTTCCGTGATTCACTTATTTGAGTGCAATGAAGTCGATGTCTCAATAAATAAACAAGAATGTCTGAGTCACCAAACTGCTTTGTTCTGTCTCCATCACATCAATGCGATTCATCCACCCCCGTAACCGTCAAAGCAACCGGATATTCTACACCGCTTTTGCCATTAATTGTATTTCTTGTAACTAATTATAAAAATTATAATTATTTAGCAAGCCTTAAAATTCCAGAAAATAAACTAAATTGTAATTATTTTTAATGATAAATCATTACTGTTTTCAATTTACTGTCCTTTACTTATTATTATTTAAGCGTGCGCACGCTCATAGCTGTTTGGCGCAGTTTTTGAGAGAAAAAATGCTATATAAAATATGATTGGTCTAGGACTTTATTATTGTTGATCGATTATGTGTGCGTCATTCTCTCTGCTACATTTTTCTTTCAAAGATCAGTTTGTCTCGTATGCTTACTTATTTCGGTCAGGGGTGGGGGAAACTATAAGTGAGATAATTTGGCGCAATACGTAGTGCTAGCTCATGGCATTCATGTCAATTTTTTTCAGTAAATATTCCAACGGAAGACTCTAGTGAAGTGAATATCTACGGATTCGGAGTCTCTTGTCCCAACTTCAAAACAGCCGAGACCCTTATCCCTAAACATCAGGGGAGAAAAGGCTCGACCGTGGAGGTCAAATTTATTGAACAAAAGGCATCCTTTCACATTGAAAGTGACTCGGCTCTAGACGAAAGTCCCACTAATGAATTCCAGGACCCGCCATTTCTTTCTTCTGAAGTATCGATCTCGCAAGAGCCGGTGAAACGGAAAATGGCGGTGGGATTCCGGTCATCAAATGTTGTGCCTGAATCTGATTCCGTTTCATCATCGAATCCCGCCTTATCTAATGTTGGTTCCGGTGCCCGGAAGGTCTCATTTCAGACAAATCAGAAATTTCGCGCTAAATTCCATTTAGATGGTGATAACAGTTCTGCTTCAAGTGATGATGCAAATGTACCCACGAAGGATGACGTGAGGAGACAGGAAGAATGGGGTGAGTTGTGAATGTTGAATCCGTAGTTTCTAATGCCTTATTAAATAGTGATAACTGCATGCATATTTTTGGGCGATTTTATTAATTATCTTTTATATGTTGGGTATATCAGAATTGATTTATTGTTTTGCTATGTCCTACTTACTATGAATACGATTATAGTTATAACCCATATATGTATCTTATGTTCCCTATTCTATATTTTCAAAATTTACTGGCAAATGATTTACTCAATTCTCTGGCAGATAATCGATATTATTTTATACAGAATGAAATACTTATAATTTTGCATTTTAGTTCCTTCTCCTGAAAATATTAAATGAAGTTTTTTAATTGAATGACCAATCATGCGTCAATATATTTATATAATAGCTGGACATGTGAATTGTTTGTATTTACTAAACGTTTGTTTCAAAAGTATGTTTCATTTCATACCTATGCGTATTTTAATTTTATGTGTTCAATTATTTAATGCTTTCTAGTAGATATTGTTAGGTAACCTATCACTGAATACCTTTTTCTTTGTCTATTTTAAGACGTATTTTAATCAATCAGTAAATATATTAAAACATTTGTTTAAGTAATTATGTATACAAATTTTTAATCTCTATAATTTAGTGTGACATTTTTTCCACGATTTATTTATTCATGTTGTCTACTTTATTTGAAAGGCAGAAAGGTTTTCTTTTCTACAATATCCTAGTAATGAGTAAGACGTACTAAAGTCGAATTTATTTAATATCTATACAATGAATGAGATTCACTAAAAATGTATTCATATATTTTTCGACTGTATATGGCAGTCTTATTCTAATGCCTTTTAAATATTGATTTTACTTTATTGTAGTACACATATAATTATTACAAACTTATATAGCCCATTCTCGAGTCGAGATTCACAATCAAAAGCGGCGGGTTTACGTCTGGTTTGTGAGTTAATAATAATCATTAATAGATTAGAATGTATGGGTTTTTCAGCAATACATTATGTTATTTTTATTTATTTGTCTTCAAATGCAAAATTATATAATAATAACTAAACTTGATTTTAAACAAACTTTTCTTTAGCATCCCTAATATAATTTCAAATTAAATATAGCTCTAGATACTATGGGAGGTCGAATCCTACATTATATTCAACCGGTCGGGGTTACGTGACATTAGGCTTTCGTTTTGTTAATAGGTAGTGTAATTTCTATATAAGTATATGTTTTGTCAGTATATAACGCAAACTGAAAGCAAAAAAATCTGATTGCATTAATATTTTCGAATGCTTTTTTGTTGATGAATCGAGTTTTGTCGTCAATTTTAAAGTTGTTTTTATTCTTGAGAGGAAACTGCTTATTTATCTTTCATTTTCTATATTTAGCATTGTTAATTTTGGAAAAGAACAGCTTGTTTCTATATTAATCTCAGTTATTATCTCAATCTCCTACTTTAACTATCAGCATAATGCTATTTTCAAATAACTATTGATAAGCTTAGCTCTCAGTCTTCACGATATTTTTAGCGAAGGTTACATACACTCTTGAGTTTGAATGTTTGAGATAAGATTTGTGTATAAAAAACAAAAACGAAGTGTATATGGTTTCCGGATTATTTTAAAATTATTTCTGTTTTGAACGTAAAGTGTTTAAATAAAATTTCATATTATAATATTTGTGGCGAATCAGCATTTCCTAAAAGTTTACCATATTACATAGATATTAATCTTATTTGTCGTTCATTAAATGAGTAGTCACACTAATTATTTTTGATGCTAATTTTTTATATAATATTTCATTAAAATATATTAAAAGCAGTGAATAAAAATTCAGTTATAAAATTAATGTAATCTCTAGTTACTAATTGTTTCCTTAACTATTAATTTAATTTTTGGCATCGTCAATTATTGTAAAAATATTCAATTACTATTTATGATGAGGAAGTAAAAAATTGTTTGACCTTGTAATTTTCATAAATCTGATAATATTGAAATCAATATTTTTCAGTGAAATCGCAAAACAATACCCGCAAGAATGTGACTAGTGAATATTTAATTTTTTCGATCATCCAAAGGGTGGTTGGGAAATATTATTAGAGTTGTAATATTTAATTATAAAATAATATTCATTTTTAAAAAATCTATGCCGTAATCATATTCCGAATGCGTTTTTATTTAAACTCATTAAAAGTCATTAAAAAATAGTAAAAAAATTAATTGTGTGAATTGTATTGTAAGAATTTGTATGCATTGTATTTTTATTTGTTTGTTATGTTTATTTTTATATGTGCAGATTACACTGACAAATAATAATCACAATAAAAAGTGTACTATTTTTTACTTCATGTGATCTATACACTACTATAAGTAGTAATTCAAAATGTTATATTTTAATGTTGTAGACTCTTTTTCTTCTGACTTTCTTTTGGAATTCTAAGAAATCTTTTAAAAAATAGTTAAACATATATATTTATATTATTATATTGAAATTAAGTTTTGCATATCACAAAAACTATGTATTTATATATGAAAACTAGAATTTCTTTTTATTATTGTGCTTTTGTACAAACAATCGTTATTTATCACATAACTTCGTATTAATACAGATTTGACAAAGGTGATTCCAAAATGTTATGAAACTATTTTTTGGTTCAGTATCATCACATTTAATATGTCGCCGTATGGGACAAGACTTTTATTATATAATTATGTTAAATAACAAAATATATACGTTCAATTTTGAAGAGTGGACGAAAAGGGGTGTGATATTTTAGTAATTCTGAAACGGTATTGAATGGAATCAATTGTTGCCTCTACACTTCACACTAAACAGAACAAACACTTGAAGTGGACCATCAACCGAGTTTCTCTCTGGTGGAGGAGTCGGCTGTTGAGCGTTCGTTACCATGGCTACGCGGTGACGACGGCGCAGTCGCCTCTGCCTCCCACATCTCGGACACTCCCCAGCTGGCCCACGAGCCAATCATGCCAGGGGGAGGCGCAGGTGTGGCTTTCCGTGCCGCAATTCTCCCGCCACTCCAGAACGGGAACGGCGCCACTGCCAAGGAGGTTGAATCTCTGACCCTGGAGACCGCTCGTCGATCGCATGAGCTGGAGTCGGTGCGGGAGGAGGACACGGAGTACTCGATGCCTGTGGCGGTCATGGTTGCCGCCTCCAATCTCAGCACCGATGGTGACGAGGCGTCTGTCGAATTTTTCCCCACTGGTATGGCCTGGTGTTTGGGGTGTGGGCTTACTTCGTATTTCCTAATATATATTACATTAATAGCTGAGGCTTTTCGGGCATTTCTATTTATTGTGCCTCCGAAGGTAATTATTTTGAAGGAATTGTTGAGCCGCGTATACTTTTCTGAACTCATTTGACATCTATTTTTGTAATTCATTGTAATGTAAATAGCAAAGAGAATCAATATTTTAATAAAGTTAATTTATTTGTCGGTCTAAAATCTTATATAAAATCTACTAGTCGAAACAGCTGTCATGGACTGATACATTGCGTACATTTTTGAATACGTATATTGACAAAATTGTTTGTCCTAAATAAAAGGGAGTAAGTATTAAATATTTCAATAAGTCTGAAAAGTTAGTAATTTTGTCAAAGTAATGTCTCTGCCATAATTCACTTAATTTTATACATTTTTCACAACACTAATTACTCTAATTAATTATATGCTTTTCTCTTATATGCAAACTGTTTATGAAAAACCACATCACGCTATATACTTAAATTTTTTGTTATGAACTTTTTTATATATTTGTTTTGTGCATGTACTGCTGTTTTGTGCTTATTGAGTTCTCAGTATTTATGCTGGAATGTATAAACTGATACCAAATATATTCCAATTGTGTCTTGGCTAAGAATGTTTTGTAGCTTTAACTTATTTGGAAAATATGAAAAAGTAACATTAAAGTTTCGGACAATATGAAATTTTATTCTGAGGAAAGTTTACAAACCGCCCTGAACTGAGATATTTATTGCTGTGAGTTGTATGTTACTTAATAATTTAGTTGATTCTTTTAATGTTTAGTATATGTCTTAATCGAAAGTAGAACAATTTATCGATTCAGTTTAATTACAAATAAATATTTCAGTATTCAATTGATTGATCGAATAATAAATATCAGAAGATTGCATGAAAGTTGTGTTGATCTAATTGTCCTAAATAAATCTTCAAATTTATGATATTAATACAGTAATCAAGAAGAAATTAATTGTTTAAATTGTTTTTGAAATGTTTTGTAAAACGTCAGCATGATGCGGTACAATAAGAACCTGTGGCGTTCACTAATGATAATTGTGGCATGCTGCGTATTAATCGATCAATTTTTATCGATTCAAACCTTACAACCATTGTTTAGATGATCCGCCTGCCTTCCTTCCCTGGCGAATGCACGACCTCGACCCACCGAGCAACCAACCTCCCGACACCAACTGGGCACTGCGGGTTTCCCCCCATCCGAACCACCCCTCACCCCACCCCGCCACCGACACCACTACCACTGGAGCCACCGTCTCCCGGAAGAGCAGCACCACCTCTACCTTCCGTCCCTGGCGGCTAGACGCGGATGCTCCCAGCCTACTCCCCGGCACCCGCTCCCCCATGTGCACCGACTCGGTGGTCTCCTCGCACGCGGACCACACGGCCCGCGCCTACCCGCTGGCTCGCCTAGACTCGCGCAACAGTTTCTGCAGCGGGTCGCGACGACGTCGGTCCAGCCTGCAGACCGACCTGGGGACGGTGCCCTCGCACGCGGTGCCGCCCTCGCACAGTGGGGCTGGCGGGGCCGTGGGGGGGCCGGTGCTCATCTTCGAGGACGACCATGACGAGGAGGCGCTCAGCCGGGACTCGGAGGAGCGGATGCAGCGCTGGTTGACTGAAGTGGCTCAGTACCGTCCCTCGTCGCCCTACAGGGAAGAGGAGGTTGGGGGAGGGGGGGAGGTGGACAGTTTGACGGACGGTGCTGAGGAGCGGGGGGACAAGCTGGAGGCTGAGTCGTCCTCGTCGTCGGTACGATCTGCGGACGTGACTGTGATTGTACTGAGCAGACCCGAGGGGCAAGATATCTCAATTTAGTTGTAACGGTGTGTTTTTAGTCTCACTGAACCAGGCAGTCTAGTGTTTTTAGTCTGTATTTATTATTGGATCGGATCTGAATAATATGTTGAGCCCTCTGCCTCTTCAGTATTGCACTTGCTGCTCGCCAGTTGTACCATCTCTCTCTCTCTCCTCTCTCTCTGCGCCATAAATAGTTGTTAACCTAGCAATTGCTCTGTAGTTCATAACATAATTATGGACACTGTTGCACATTATCATGATAGTAAACTAGAGTTGGGGCTGTGTATGTAATATGTATGATTGACCATATTGAATATTTGTATTACATGATTTCATCATATATTTCGAGGTGTTAACTGCCATTAAATGTAATTCAAGCATTATCTTGTATGTCAGGGTGTAAATTAATTTTAGTTTAATCATGTACATTAGCTTCTTTAGATTATGATATTGACAAATTTTGAATTATTTAATTTTTTTAGTTGCTTTTTATGATCGTAATTTTTTAATTTTAATAATGTGTCATCTATAACTTTTGAATTTGTTTTCATCATGTCTTTACTAAGTTAAATGCATTTATCTATACATAGATTTTAAATCCAGCTTGTTATGCGAGAGTAACTTTTCATAATATGTAACAAATCTATTCTTTTTTCTACCATCAACCAACTGGTTTCTGTGCATCTCCAATGGCAAGCAAACAAAATTCCTTCTTTTTGTAAGTCAAAAGTAATACGGTTTTTACATTTAAACGTTTTATATCTATAATGACTGTCCTCAGCATGATAATGTAGGCCCCGTTCTGCACACATAATGCGCATATCTATTACAACATTGCCACACCGTTTTTCATCAAGTCACCAAATCCAATTCTTAATAACTGTCTTTCTCACACTTGATTCTTTGGTCGACATCTTGATATTATTATTATTTTCATGTACTACTTTTGTACTACTTTTTTTAAATTCTACTGAATTTGATTTTTTGAATTGTATCCATTAAATTGATATTCCAAAATCCCGCCTCGTGATTCATATTATTATTTTGCTCCAATAACTTGACTCGTCGCCCAAGTATTCCTTCCTGGTCCTGCCTATATTTGTCCGCGTTACCATTTTCTATACATATGCCACCAGCTGCAACACTATAGTAAAAACACCTAATGTAGTCGAAATACTCGAACCAAATATACTCGACCTGTAGCATGGTAATATCTCTCGTTTAACTTTGGTTGTTTGTCATTTGTATTTTTTTAAGAAAATCTTGAGGGTAGTAACTGAAGCATCTGTGTTTTTTCTATAAATAATGTATTGTGGATTTCTTCTATATTATATAATAAAACATTGCATAATATATTTTGCCTTCTACTTTGTTTTCAGTAATAAATCAATAATAATGTAACCCATAACAGCCCCATGCGCTTTTGGAAGCCTATTTAATCAGATAGGGGAGTGGGTAAATTAAAAAAACACTTGTATTTAAATTATGTACCCCATACATATAAATAATATATCTTATCATTCAATTGAGACAAAAATTTAAAGACACGCTAGCTATATTCTAAAAGAAATGTACGACTATCCTCTACTAGTTGTTCAGCAAATCAATATACATATATAATGCTTTTCTTATACTATTGTATATAAATCGGTTTATAGACATTGGCCTACCATTTGGATTGAAGTTCTATAATGTACATTGTTGTATTTGGTGTTGCCTAATATTTTGACAAATGTAACGGAAAATTTCATTTTGCTCATATTTGGTAAATTTTAGTAAATATTTTGTCAAATTAGGCCTACTAAATATTTGGTTACTTTTATTAGAGAAAGTATCAATTTCACTCGTGTTATAAATAGGTTAAGCTATTTACTATTTTTAAGTAATTTTGAAAATTAAATGCAAATTTGGCATATAATTGATTATAGAACTATAAAGCAGATTTCTGTTCAAGCAGAATTTAGCAAATTGTAGGATGATTAAAGTTCATGCCAAATCAAGGCTGCTAATAGGTAGAGTATGGTCAAACAGATTTTAGGTTTCGTTATTTTCCTCATTTATAATGCCCCAAGGAGGTTATGTTTAAGATTCCGTTTCTAAGTTAAAGTGAAAATATTATACTGTATGTAGCCTATATTTAACGATTTAGCCATTTGTATATTTTGGATTTCGACATTTTTTTAAAAGTTTAAAAACCATTTTCGTTTTCAATCGAGTGTTTTTAATTAAAAAATATATACGAAATATTAAAAAGTGGAAAATAAATATGTAAAACCATTTAAATCAATCAAGATATAGGCTACAAAATCTCGAAATAAATTCAAATAATGATATATGTTTTCATGTTGGGCGTTATGAGAAAAAGAGGAACAGGACTGGTCTGATCATACATACGAACAATTAAAGGACGTTATAATGAAAGAAAATAGAATATTTACTTTCTTCTTTTTTATATTCTTTGGTTATAATTGAGAAAAATAATTAGAACGCAATCCGTGATTTAGGAATTATTTTGGTTAATGCCAAATTAGGCCTCTAATTTGTTAAATATGGGCTAAGTTAAGGGTGATCTAGGTTAATACCAATTTAATTGGCCCTCAATTTTGGTCAAAAACAGTACATATTTCGGGCTCAATTTTGGTAAAAAAGACATACATATAACGGCTCAATATTGCGTCCTCGCGTTAGTTTAATCTTAATTTTGGCTGAATTAGGAGAACCATCTTACATAACCCAAATTGAATATATATATATAATTCAATATAAAATATATATTGAAGTACATATACTTTGGGATTTAGTTGAATTCCATAGGATACTTTCGAATTATTCTCAACAATATACTGCAATATTTACATAGGGAGTATATATTATGTTAAAAAATGCTTTTGGGATGCTGTTATCATATTTTTTAAAGTTTTATCTTATAAAAAAACTATATTTGATAGTAAATTTATTACTATATACTGCTACAAATTGTGTTTTACAATGCATGTAGAAACATACACACAGTGTTGTGTATAATAATATTAATCATTAACTTTTTCTTTAAAAATACATTTATTGAACCGATTTAAATATGTTATAGACAAAGAGATGTTACTATATATTTTTTATAAATACACGTAACATTTAAACTAATTATAAGATTAAAAATAATTTAAGACAGCTATATGAGAGAGTTTCTATTCATTTTAAGAGCATTTATTCGGTTAGGACATAGCTCGACTGACCCGGTGTCTCCACTGATTTCGGTCAAGAGCAGGTTGGCAGGTTGCTTGATCTTGAATGTTGATGTTCTGGTGTTGGAGGTCTTTCTTAGCTTGCATGTACCAAGTGAGTTTTGG
>JAUZND010082198.1:0-15935 GCA_034780555.1 Coelogynopora nodosa | reverse complement strand
TAACTTAAAATAGAAATCTAAATGTTCAAAATTAAAGTAGTTTTTTGCTTCTCCTGAACAAAATTGAAATGGCACTTCACTTAGACCTTGTAGCAGCGATTTATACATATTTCAGGGATGAAAACAGCTAATACAAAATAACGAGGAATATTATGATTAGCTGCCAAACTAACTGACTGCTTGGCTACTAGGCCCCTATAGTGCCCACTGCTTCCTCAAACCACGAGGGCCAATAAAAGGTCACAAAACGCTGTCCAAACAAACTCATCAATTAATTAAACGTATATCATTAGTTAATATTATAATTCAATTGAATATAACTTTCGTGTAATCTATTTGTATGTACATAATAGATGAAAATAAAGATAATTCGAAGTACACTAGTTTTCAAAAAGATATGATAGAGCTAGAAAATGAAACTTAAAGCTAAATAGTTTTTTATAGGATAAATTCGCGTTGATTTTTATTGACAATTTCACAAGTATTCTGAAGTCTCCTGCTGCTTCTATATTTTGTTATTTATCTAAGTAATGTTGATTAAAAATATATTGTAAAAGCCAAACTGAGTAGTATAAAGGTAGGCTATATCTCTACAGGTCAGCTAATCACCAACCTCTTACCGGCCTGGCTACTATGAAACGTCCAATCCTTTGAATGAAGTGATATGTTGGCCGCCAATCCTTCGGATACCGAACACCTCAGAAGAATTGGAAAAAGAAGCAGCAGCATTGTTAGGTATGGTTGAGGCAGCATTCAGAACTATTATCTCCAATCTCGTATTCTCAATAAAAACACCCTTATAACCTAATAGGCTGCCTGCAGTCACGGAATTTACATCACAAACAGAATGTCATAAACAGGTAGATTAGTAGATAGTAAAACCATCCTGCCTTGTTTCTCAACTGGTTTATGGCACAGAGTACCTGTACATGTATGGCTAATGGGATACCCCGAGAACTATATTAGCTACACACAATCTGTTGACTGTTACTTTGTGTATGGCTTACATGCTGTGAACGATAGACCTGTAGCTGAATTGGTGGTTGAATTGGAGCGATATGAACAGCGATATACGTCTACGCAGATAACGTAACATTTAATTGTGTATATAGTACACACATATTTCAATAGGAGCACTACAGATGCATTGTAGTGTATTTTCAACTCTATGGTTTGAAATAAATACACGGCGCGTATTGTGTTGAAAATATTGACCAATGAGTGCATGTGTGTATGACGTCGAGGAAACAAGAAATCAGATTTTTTTATTGCATGCGTAACATTCCTATAAAGTATTGATAATACAGGACGTACTAAACACACGTGTTTATTACCAAAAAACGTCACAACAGCATGTGTTATCACAAAAAATAGAAATGACTCATCCACTCCCACAAATGTCAGCCAATCAGAATCGAGTATTGTTTTTTTGGTTACTACGGCTTCCTATTGGCCGATTTAAACAAGGTCAAGGTCGTTTCCGATTAATTAAAGGTCACAGAGTTTGATTTTATTATTAAGAAAGTCATCACAGGTGCCCTATTGGTATTAATCAATCGTTCAAGCACAATTATTGATTTTTCCAAATACGATGCATTTTGGCCATATATTGTCCGAACAGGGTGATTTCAATGGGTATTCTGACTAAGTCAAGATAGCTGAGTGTGATTTTACTACTTACAAATTGATCAGAGCTTCCTTAATAGTAGTAATCGATAATTCAAGTACAATTATTGTTTTTTTCCAATATACAGATGTACTGTTCTACAGCCATTCAATGTCCGATCAGGCTGATTTCAACGGCTATTCCCACTAAGTCAAGCATAAGGAATGTGATAGTAATCATTACAAATTGATCAGAGGTACCCTAATGGTAGTAATCAATCATCCAAATACATTTAATTAATTTTTTCCCCTCTTGTCTAATGATGGATGAGTGTACCATCGACGCCGTTCATGCTGATACTCTCAATGCTGTAAATGATTTAGCCTCTAATCGTAATGCGGTGGTCATTTAATTACCAACCAGGGCGCGATTTCTAAGGAATTCCAAAGTGGCGTGTGAGTTTGATTTTTCTGCTTACGAATTGATCAGAGATATCTTAATGGTAGTAGTCGATCATTCAAAGTACACTTATTGATTTTTCTTAATACGATGCAGACTGGCGCGGTGAGAAGTTACCGGCTCCATTTCAGTTCGGATCAGGGTCGTACCACCTCATGATTCGGGCAACGAAATATACTTTTGTGATATTATTTGGCTATACAAAACGTACAGTTTGAATAATAATTTAAATGTTATATTTCGAAGAGTAATTCGAACTCATTTTTTTCCGGGTTGAGGGGAAGAGTAATGATCTATTTTTAGCTATGACTCATAAATCTATTTATAAGTGTGGTCGAATCGACTCTTCCTATACTACTAACCACCACCTGTAGCAAATATATTGCGCTTATCTGCACAAGCTTAATTCTCGTTTGTGCAAGAGGCCCAATTACTGATAAAATAACCCGCAATTGATTTTATATAACGCTTTAATATTTCTTATCACGCAGGGTTTAGTTCCGTTATACGATGATTAAAAGTTACCAATGAATGTTTCATCCACTTAATTGATTGCATTGATGTCTCAGTTAGGCTTCATGGAACAGTATGTCGATGTTGTTGTCAAAATATAAGTTGATAAAATTAATGAAACACGCCGCTGAGGGTCCTACGATCTGCACTATAACAAAAACTGACTTTTAAAACTATTATATTGCTCTGTCTGACCTATAGCTACTGTTTTCGTAATTCTGGCTTGTTTTGGCATGTTCCACAGCTATGACTTACCATCTTGTGATGTTCTAAAACTGTAACATTTTGTTCAGGAATGCTCGGATTTCTTTTAATTACAAATACAAATATTTTTTTAAATCTATATTTTCAACGCCGCCATTCTGCTTACATTCTAAAACTCATTACTAATTTATATGGTTCTGCCTTTTTTGAAAATCATTTTGAATTAATTTTGTAAACGGTATATTCTACTGTTGATATTGATTCCTTCTAACCACTAACGTAAAACAGCGCTGTACCATGTATACAACGAAAACGATAATATCGAATACAGAACCGCCAGCAAACAAAATAGAGATGAGTACTCCGCGCACGCACCTGACTCTGGATCCCGTCGTCCAGCGGCACCATGAGATCGGTCTCGGAGAAGAAGGTTTCAGTGATCTTGCCGAGGAGGTCGAGGCCCGGTTTCAGCTCCTCGATGGGCGAGTTGGTCTCCGCCTGAGTGGCCACCAGGGCCAGATAGAAGGGCTTGGCTGTGACATGCATTGTGTAGCAGACGGAGCAGACGTAGATGTCTACAGGCCGGGCGCGGGGTGGTAAGTTCAGTTAGCGGGAGGTTAACTATTTAGGCTATAGGTTATGTAATTATATTTGACAAAACACGTTTACTAATGGCAGAAGTTCGCCTGAGGTTTTGACAACATTTGTATTTTTTGATTAACACAATAATGGAAATGTATAATCTTAAAAAACTCTAATCACGCAAAATAGATAAAAATGCTAGGATAACGATGTTTTATTTCAATATTTTAAAAGTGATAACAATATTCAAAGCTTGTGTGAACTTTTGAATATTTGAATTAGTATAGGAATAAATACAAAGCTAAGGATGGAATTATATTTGTTATACAAAATATAATTATGGTATACATTGAAATTATAATACAATATGTGAATACAACATAAACCACGTACACACTCAGGAAAGCTAAAAAAATTGTTTTAGCTGGAAATGGAAACTTAAATGTTTCCTTCATCTATTATTCATCTCTTCCATTAGACTTGTCATTAACATTAGCTAACATCTTGTTATAACTATAGATGTTGTTAATGCAATGTTTAATTGCACAATATTTAATACCGTCGACGCGTCTATAATGCATAACCAGGGAATTTCCTTAAATAATTCCACTTTTGAGTTGATGCGAGCTGTTCAGGGAAGTCAGATTTGCTTTTTCTTCTTCTGAATATTACATAAATTCAGATGGTACGTTTCCGATAGAATACATAATTTAACACAGTTTATTAAATATATTCTTTTCGAAATACGCTCTAAGAAAATGTGACATATGACATAATTTATTTTGTAATTGGTACTTTTTATTCTTTAGCTATCTGCACCAGTAGCTCATAGTTGCTTTTACAGCTCGTAAATCAATGCTTACCATAAATGATAATTTAAATATATAAAATACAACTTATTAATACCACACAATTTTTACTCCTACTGAGACCACGTTTTGGATCTGAGTTATCATACTTCATTTCAGTGGTGAATATATATTTAATTATATCTATGTGTTTCACTAGAACAACAATGATCTATGCTTAAAAATTGATTATCATTTATACTATACACGCAGAATTTTTTTACTAAAATTACTTCTAAAAGTAACAATGTTAAAGCTTTTTTCACAAAACAAATGAAGTTGGATGGAAAACCAGTACGACAAAACAATAAATTGAAAAGCAATTTTATCAGTACAACAAAAATATAATATCAATTACATTTGAGAAACATTTTAAAATTGAAAAGCAATTTTATCCTATAATAGATTCAAGGAATAATACATGGATGCAATACATATACAATACAATGGAAAACTGTAAATATAGAATACATATACAAAGAAATACAGAGCGAACTATTGGCCAAGAGGTAAGCAAGCGTGAAACCGAATGGTTGTCGATTTAAACTGAGCGAAATAGATCTTATACGGAATATCGCGGTGATGATAATACCAAAAGATACACGTTTTTAATATAGAATTGTTTACTGATTAATGTCAGCTGATACAAGTTAATTTTAATTCGTGGAAATTTAGTAAGAAAACGTATTATATATTTAAAATTTAAGTTAAGTATTACAGTTTATATTAATTTAAATTGTTATTGGCGACGAACAAATAAGGAGTAAAAAACAATATCGATTATTATAAAACATACTGTCGGAATTTTAAAATTTACGAAAAAATTGGGGTTAGATACTTGTTCTTTTAATGAAATCAATTAATAAAAAATATGACCTTTAATCAAATAATTGTAATCTTTTTAAGTTGTTGTATTGCAATATTGTTTAACTTTTTCTGTTTCACAAATAATAATGCAAAATTTTTTTTGAGTTTTAAAGTAAATTTAGTAAATATGTCAAATGAATTTGACCGTGAATATTATATAAGTGTAAACAAAATCAGTACTGTTAACATTTAATATTTGAGAAAAATCTAAATTAGTTATCACTAGTTATTAATCAAAAGTATTAAAGAAAATAATTAAGTTAACTAAACTTTAAACATAAACAAATATAAATAAAATGTAAACTAAACATATCATGATTTTGCAGACAGTTCCCACATTAAAATATGACATTAATTAGAAATAAGAAAAATGAGTCACTTTAGTAACATCGTGGAGATAATATTCCTGTTCCTAGGTCGAAATATTATTTTATATAATATATTTATATAATATAGGTCGAAACCCTTATTTTTAGATTCCCCCTTTGTATTGAAATTGTATTGAAAAAAATCTTAAACAATATGCTGAACAATCAAATACTTTATGACTATAATAGCATGATATTATATATTAGTAAATAACAATAGCTTATTCGCTGTATATATTTAACACACACCGTTACTTCTGTTGACTTGATTTTGAGGAATAATTATTTGGCAAGAAGCTGTACCGTCAGTTGATGGAATCGGATGGTCCAGAATGCAGATTGCCCGAATTATCTTGACAAACAAGTATAAATATATAATTATAAAATCACGAAAACAAACAATATAGCTTTTTATTATAGGATAACATGTTAAAATCAGTAAAGTATACGTTGGTTTATTAAAAAAAAAAAATTTCAAAATCTTTCGACTCAAATATAATTAATTCAATGTACATTGGTAGAAATTAAACAATTTCAAAAAGTTTATTCTTCTATTGTGTAATCATATGCGAAAAATAAATGTACATGTATTTCTGCCTTGTATTTTAGTTTTACTTTCAAAACATTGTCTTTATATTATTACTTATATATGCTTATTTTGATTTTTCGTTCTAGCTGAAAATATTTCTTATTGAAGGATCGTAATAATGGACTGGTCATTCAGAATATAGTTGACCATGATTTTGGAAGCTTCAGATATAATTATTAAAGGTAGCCTGGAGCAATGATATAGAGTAAGGAAATTGAACTCACCATGAATTACTTGATATCACTTAGTTAATAATGGAGCCATTTATTTACTTTCGACATAAATATATTTTAACATTTTCTCTATACAACTATGAAAAATAAATAATTAAATCTAAAAACATACGCGACAACCCTAGGTCATTTTTTGGTAGAGGAATGTATTATACCAATTGTGTCATTATATATAAAATTATCTGTGAATCTAGTGTTTACAACATAATTACAATTCAGCCGTAACCGTCAAAGAGATTTGATACCTTGATGGTATCAAATATTATTTATTACAGGGGATCCGCGGTTTTTCTTTTACAAAATGTTATGACTTTTCCATGACTTTACAATGAATTGAAAAAATAAGACTGCTAGCACGGGTAGCCCAGAGTAAATGATGCAAAATAAACGTTACCTTTAGTTCATTGGGAAAATAAATCTACTATACTTTTATCCACATTGGCGAGCTTCTTTTGTTTGAATGTTGCACTTCTTCGTAGGGCATTGAATTTGGCAATCGCACTAAGGTATCCTTTTTCTTCAGCGAACAGAGCACTCTTGTCACACTTATCTGTGAATATTTTGTTGCTGCTAAGTTTTCCAAATGAAGTCTATAACATTTCCTAGCAATTGCCATAGAAGCCAAGAGCTGTTTTGACAACACATGATTGGTTATTCCATCGACATCCTTGATGTGAGCTATTATGTAACGACGAGATGACACATAAAGTGTAGGTTGATTGTCAGAAGGAGTTTCTTTGTTCACTGATAAACCACTTTCAACTGAGGCTTGACCATGTGATAAACAGAGAAGTAATCGTATCACAGGCCATAACCTCATGTCATTATTTTTGATTTTCAATAACTTAAAAGTAAAATGTGTCAAGGTGATCACTTGATGCATTGAATGAAAGTATTCTATCTGAATTATGAGACATTGCAGACATAAATGACTCAAATTGAGCAATAATTCCTCTGCTTTCGAGTTCTCAATTCGTCCTAATTTGGGCAGAACTTATAAACAAATTGTGAAGACTGGTGGATGGCTCATTTCTTAGTAAAATAATCTCGGGATTAAGAAAGATCATATTTCGAGCAATTAAATACTTCAAAGGAGATTTTTCAATGAACTTTTTGACATGTAACCAGAAAAGCTTTACAGTCAATTATTAACGTATTGTCAGATAATGTTTTCTGAAATTTTCTAGAATATAGCTCACCAGTTGCAGAAAAACCAAGTCGAATTTTTGCTTAGTCTCGATGAATGGAGGTGTCATCCATACTTAGTTTCAGGATATCAGACGCGCTTACCATATTCTCCATAATTTCATCTTTAATAAAACAGTTGCATAGTCTAATAATAAAACCAATTAGGTCTTTTTTTAAATGTAAAAAAATTGTGCAACCAGTATAAAAATGTCGACTTTTTCACGACTTTAAGCTTTATATTAAAATTCATGACTTTGCCAGGCCTGGAAAATCAAATATAAAATTTCATAACTTTTCTAGTTTTTCCATGACATTGAAAAGATTGTTATTATGTTATTCGATAAAGATCTTAAGCTTATTGGAAAAGCCCGGATATTTATCAGAGATGTGGTCCATTTAGTGTTTCAATTGTTTTTAACTCCAGTATGCAATGTGCGCTTGTAATTCGGTGTACCATGAGTAGGCGATAGTTATATTTTACTTGTAAGATTTATGAATTACCGGTTTAATGATTATATGGCCTTTAAAATATTGTTTGTTCCAGTGGTTGACGGATTCAGCTATTTTTATTAATTTTTTTGGTGGCTCCCCTTTTATTTGCAAGTTGATCAAACAAATATCTGTAAGATTAACATTGTAAATATTTATGATAGTTGAGTGAATTGTGTTTTTTGCTAAACTATAACACAACACTGTGTAAAAGGAACGCAAAAATACTCTCCTGAGTCGCTGAATTGAGCTTGACGAATGTGGGTGGTCAAAATCCGCACGGTCAAATCCGAGCCCCCCAGGTCAAGCGTTAGCTAACTAATCGAAAAACAGAATTTTTTCACAATAATCTTTCAAGTCTCGATAATATGCAGGAAACACCTACACGATTTCTCTATTTATGTTTCCTCTGTGGAAAAAACCTTTCCAGGCGCAGATCCAGAAAATTGTATTAGGCGTATTTTTTATGCTTATCTCAAAACTACTATATAAAACAAAAATACAATATTATCAAGGGTGGGAGCAGGAAATTATAGCTCTGAGGCACTTTTAGATTAGAAAGATATTAAGTTGAATTTGGCGAATTAACACCTACGCTTAGATGACATATACACACTTGTTATTGTTTTAGATACTCTTTTGCACCATTCGTGGAGGGGGGAGGGAATAGTCCCCCATGAATCCACGCCTAGTTTCATGCGTCCGTATACGTTATATCGTATTAATGTTGTACATTATATGTTATTCGTATCTAATAATATTATGCAAAAAGAATGCGTATTAAGTGTCGATAGATAGATTACATAATCTCCAAAATAATGAGATGTATGTTTTCAATAATAAGCTATATTAAAGTATAAGATAAGAAATGAATAGACCGAATAGTCTCTTAAAATAATCCGATTATGCTGTATTAATGCAGTGTAGTTTATGATTTTTTTCAGATAGATTTCAACATTGTCGACTAAAATATCCACTAAGCATACCAGTTAATAACGGTCCATTTGAAACTGTAGACTTATATGAATTGATTCTTATTAACAACAGCTATTCTCTAAGGTTTTAACCGACTATCAAACAATTACGCCGAACATATACTGTTTAAGTAAACTAATTTACTGTTAATATTTTTTTAAGTATAGAAGTTTAATAAATAATGTAATCTAATAATTCTATATACCCTTAATAAAATAGTAATATTTATAAATATTGGTTTAGTTATTATTGGTCGAATAGACCATGCTTTTTTGTATTCCTCTTAACATTTTTATGATTAAACTAATATTTCTGTTAATATATTATTGATTAAAAAAAATTCGAAATGTCTTCTGTGAGTGTCTCTATTTGATTTTCACTATTTGTCATTATTTGAGTATCCTGTCACTATTTGAGTATCCTGTCACTATTTGAGTATCCTGTCACTATTTGAGTATCCTGTCACTATTTGAGTATCCTGTCATTATTTGAGTATCCTGTCATTATTTGAGTATCCTGTTACTGTTTGAGTACCTGTACATACCTGTACATGTTTTAAAACAATGTTAGCTTTCAATCAATGAAAACATTTGATGCAGAATTATGGATATAAGTGCAGAATATTTTAGCACCCACTAGATAGGAATTCCAATTTTTTAATATAAATGAAAAATAACTAAAGCCTAAAATTGGGAAAATTTATTAGTCAAATTATATTGGCTACTATAGAGCTATGATACAAATGCTTCATTTTGAGATAGTTATGTGTGTGTTTATTGTCGGCGGGGATAAATCATAGATCCCTATTTACAATAAAAAACAATTTAAATAATAAATATGGGGAAAACATTTTAGTTATGTTAAAACTATTCTCACTTAAAAAAAGTAAAAACGCATCTGGATATGCAAAAATAATAGGTTCATTGAAATTATAGTTTAATTATATGCTAAAATTTGACTTTTTTGTATTAATTTATACTAAGAAGTTTGTTTTTTGCCAACCCTAACCGAAACTTATACCAATCGTAAACAATCATTTAGATTTTTAAATCTACAGTCAGTATAAATTAATCGTGCACATCAAACTTAAAATAACATGCTTTATAATGATTAAAATATTAACAATTGTTTGTCGATGTCATAGGACAGTATTTTTTCAAGCTGCTGCTGTCACAATAATTTCACGTTGTCAAATCTTCGATAATATCCTTTTACGGTACCCAGCGGTCAGGATAACATTTGTCGAAGTGGAAAAAAGGTATGAGACAACGATGTCTACAGAGTTCCCCTCTACCGCAAAATGTCGGTGAATTGGCCAACGTTCTGCAAGAACATCAACACATAATTATGTTCTATTAACGAAGAGTTTTTATACAAATAGTCCATAGGCCAGTGATACAAAACCCTCCCCCGTGGGGAATATTTTGGAGCTTGATATTCTTGAAAAATATGTACTATTTAGTTATTTTTTACTTGTTTGCCATTACAAAGTTATAGTAGCTTTGTCGCATAAGATGTATGTAATAATAAATAAAGTTATGTGCATGGAGACGTGTATTTCCGATTGTTTAAACCGGAAAAAACTGCTTAATTAATTTTTCTTGTAAATACCTAGTTATTTTAAAATAGTTAAAAACGCGCGCGCTTATTGAACACGTAATCGTCTAGCTGTAACACCGCAAAAATATACTTCTGCTTATAATTATTTATTATCTAAGTCTAATATTGATATTTAAAAACCTCCTATTGATCTGGATCTACAGGTAAATTTAATTTTTATCCATTCATATTACATACATGGTATAAATTAATCAAAATACATGGTTACACACATATGCTATAATTTAATAATTTAATAGTTACTAACTATACATATAATAAAAATAAATGTAATATGAAAATAAAAATAAAAATGAATATCAAAAACAGTTAGGGAGGCTATTAAAAAATAGTTAGAATACTCCTTTTGAATATGTTTTGTTATGAATTATATTTTACACTAAGACCAAAAGTTAAAACCTATATATTTAGATTTTGACTTAGCATTTGAGTTTTTTAAAGGATTTCCTTCAAATAGTTTACGAATCTATGTAATTTTTTATTTTTTAAAAATAAAATACCACTAATTTACCTCTAAATACCATAGAAATCCATAAAAATCGTCAAATTTGGCAAATATGGACATTGCTTTTTTAATGTATTACATAACATTTTGCAAATATCTATAAATTTTGAAATTTATATGGAGAGTCCTTAACTTTTTTTGTTCTATGTCAAATAACAATATCTCTCAGAAAATAACACTAATTTACCTCTAAATACCATAGAAATCATCAAAAAATTCTCAAATTTGGCAAATATGGATATTGATTTTTGAATGCATTACATAACAATAACATTTTTTTTGAGTTCCATATTTGTCCAACAAAGTTGAACCTTTGACATAATACGAAAAATAATATTATTCACATTTCACAAAGCATATTACTAATAAATATTGATACTTTTCGGAATATTAACCAAAAACACGAAATTTGTGTCCATTTTGGACATTTCGGACAGTTTTTGGCTGTGTAGGGATTATTATTTGTCCGATTAAGCTGGAACTTTTAAAATAATATGTAAAAGGATGTTAGTGACATTTCACAAAGCATATTACTAAAAAATATTGATTACTTTCAGAATATTTAACTTAAACACTATTTTTTTATCATTTTGGACAGTTTTTGGCCATTTCGGATAGTTTTTTGGCTCTGTAGGGTTTATTATATTATGTCCGATTAATTTGAAATGTTCCCATAATATGTAAAAGGATGTAAGTCACATTTCATAAAAGAATATGACAAAAAAATATTGATCGCTTTTAGGAATATTTCACATAAACACACATTTTTCGCAATTTGGACTGTTTTTTTAAGCTCTCTAAGGTTTATTATTTGTCCGATAAAGCAGATTTTTTTAAATAATATGTAAAATTATTATATTTACAATTTATAAAAGCATATTGCTATATAAGAGTGATTGTTTTTTAGGAATTCGAGAGAAACACTAATTTTGGCGGCCAGTTTCTTGTTGCATGGCCGCCATGGATTTAAGCTACTCAGTAAATTTGGCAAACAAGTAGATTTCAACTCTTTAGGACGTAACCTATTAGAAAAACATTAGTAGACAAATTCCCCGCAGGGAGGTGTGGGTTACAGCGTGAAACTATCCTTTTATCAACCAGGGAGCTTCTCAACCTTATCCGTGGAGAACGTTTGGAAATTATAATAGATGCCACTTTCAAGGTTACTTCGCTAACTATTGTAATTTTTATAACACAAACGAAAGTAATCCAACGGTACAACTATTATCATACGTATTACACAAATAATATTAACTATTGTATATTATGTAGCTGTAAAAAAGCGTAACATTCACAGGTACTATATCTTCAAATGAAGACTGTTACAAAATAATTCAGTTTGTGGTAATTTAATAAGTAAATTACTATCAATATACCTATAAAAGTTCAAACGTTTAGTTTTATTATTGACAAATTTCACTGAATTATCTAAAATGTTGACTATAATTTGATTATTTTATAACTGTTCAAAGTGTACATATTATATTTATTTCACAAGATAATGTATCTACATACGTTTTCATAAGAAAAAAGATAAGTAAAACTATAATCGCATCTACACTATTTTATTAATTAATCTAATCAAAGGATGAAACTGTTTCGTGATATTTTAAAAATAGTTCCTGGAAATTATAATAAAATATAGTATAAATTATTGAAATTAAAAACTTTATTGAACTGACGTGTGATATAAGAAATATAAAGTAATTGAGCATACGCTGAAATTAATATTTAATTTTACTAAATATTTAATTTACCTACTAAATAATTATTCAACTCTAATTTATTCTACATACAATTAATCGTTTATTTGTAACGCGAACTGAACGGTTAGAGTATTCTTTATACTATTTTCTGATTGATTGGCTATTGTGTGTCTAACTGTGGGAGAATTTAACTGTGTCTGTGTTAGATTTTGACCCGGGAGGAATTTGACCATGGGGGAATTTGACCGTGGGGGAATTCAGGGGTGGAGTGGCTTTGAAAAACAGGTGGTGCGAAGCACATTTGGATACAATGTAATATTTGCGCTGGAGATTAAAATAATATTTTTTCAAGAAAAGTAATTTTGGAAAAATGCAAAATGGTTAAGTTTGGCAGGTCTATAAATTGCTAATGGCTGCCACTGACACCCAAATAAAAACAGGGAATGCTCAAAATAAGCAAATTGTCTGGAATTGTTGGCTTTGTCTGACGAACAGTAACATTGGGATCTTTGCCAGATTTTTTTTATTTTTGTCGGTTAATCAACTCTTACTCATAACATAATACATACAACGTAACCATTTTCTTTACATTAATTACCTTGCGCTGATCCGACAAACCCGAAAAATCCTATACAAATCTAGAACCCTTATCTAGAATCCCTTATGCTCAAATGGCTACTCCACCATTGGGAATTTGACTGTGAGGGATTTTAACAAGTTCTTTTTAACGTAAGGGAATTTGACAGTGGGTGATTTGGTGAGTGGTCAAAATCCCCACCGCCAAAAGACCGCAATTGTAAAAGATAGGATTACATTTTATCTTCAAAGCGTTGTAATTCCCCCCCGGTCAAATCCCCCCCCCCCCCCCCCCTTGGTCAAAATTCATCACGGTCAAATTTCCCTCGGTCAAGCGTTAGCTAAACAATCGGAAAGCAGAGTTTTATTTACAATAATCTTTTCAAGTCTAGATAATATGGCCCCATAATAAGCAGAAAAACACCTACACAATTTCTCTTGTTTTGCTTCCACTATGGAAAATACCAAGAAGTAGTGACCCTTTCATCCGTATGTTATATCGTATTATGATGTATATTATATGTTATTCGTGGCTAATAATATTATGCAAAACGAATGTGTGTTTATTATGTGTTAATAGATAGAATACATTGTCGTGAAAATAATAAAATGTATGGTTTCAATAATAAACTGTGTTAAAGAATAAGATAAGAAATGAATAGACCGAATAGTCTCTTAAAATAATCCGATTATGCTGTATTAATGCAGTGTAGTCTATGATTTTTTTCAGATAGATTTCAACATTGTCAACTAAAATATCCACTAAGTTACCAGTTAATAACGGTCCATTTGAAACTGTAGACATATATGAATTGACTCTTATGAACAACAGCTATTCTATAAGGTTTTAACTGAACTTGTTTATGCATGAGTTATTAAAATGTTATATAATTCTTTTTGTAATATTGTATATGGTTAATGATGTTACTATTAAACACGTCTTTTAATTATCTAATGCGCCAACATGTTTAAGTAGAATCACCGGTAACTTCAATTTTATATCATGATTTCAAATAAAAAAGGAGGGGCGAATATAGTAAACCTGATAAAATTAAAACGGTATATTTTTCATTATTGCAAGATTTAGTCAATCGATTAAAATATATGATTCTAGTAATTGAAAAAATACTTTAATAAATATTAAATTCATATGTAAAATAAATTTTATTATAGTTTATATTAAAATATTGTTTGAAATTGGTTCATTATATTATTATGTCATTATGTCATTAATATATGATTAATATTAATATTAATTTATAATAATAATTATAAATTATATAAATATTATTTAAATATTAAATAATTTTTAAAATATTAAAAATTATAAATATCAAAAATTTATTAAAATATAATTTTTTTATTTTTATATATAAATAATTATAATATTATTAATTTAATAGTAATCATTATGTATATTAAATTACATAATAGTTAACATACCTAGTTGGTTTTTATAATTCTATAAAATACCGGTATTCTAAGAATGAAATAGTTCGCTAATAGATAGATCAAATTTTTGTTTATTGATTCTTCTAGGTATACCCAATTTTGAAATTTAAGAAAATATTAATGAGAAGTTAAAAAATTCTACTGAATATTCACAAAAATATCCGCAATAATGGTGTTCCTCAATGGAATACACTTATTTTCCTTTACCGGAGACAGTATCTAAAGTAGCCATATGATTAACATGACATTTTCATACACAGGATTTATGTAACGATGTTTTCGAGAATTTTATTCCGTATTTTATAGGACCTAAAAAGATAAAATTTAGCAGTTATACAACATAATCAATTTTCAATGTATGCAGATAGAATGCAAACAAAATTTAATTGAACAGGTTAAATATGAAAAGTAAACAGACGTACAGCAACATAAAACCGCAAATTAAATAAATTATACAATAAAGTCTAATTGAATTTTGTAAGGTACAATTTGTAAGGTACAATTAACAAAATAACGCGTAGATTATTATTTATTCTATTTTTTGATTGGTTGGCTATTGTTTGTCTTTCGGGGAATTTTGCCACGGGGGAAACTTGATCCAGGGGGAATTTGACCGTGAGGTATTTTGACAGAGGCCATTTTCTGAGATCTTTTGACCGTGGGGGAATTTGACCGTGTGTGATTTCGACTGTGGAGGATTTTGACCCGGTGGGAATTTGACCGTGTGTGATTTTGACCGGACCCCTCAACGAAAACCTTTTGTATGTCTATCATTAGTACCTTCATTGAAATTCCAAATTTGAATGTTGTATTTGAGAAATTTCCTAGAATAATCTAGAAGATAATTATATCTAAAGGTCTTGAAGTATTGTACTAGACAGACTTATATATATATATATATATATTATACATAGCCAATTACTTATAAATATATTGGCCAATAAAAGAAATCGAATCAAATGGCAAAACAGCAGCTTCACGCAAAATTTTGAAACCAATTAGAAATAAAATAAGATTTAAAAAATATATAGATTGATTCATTTTCAAATAAAGTGATGTATTACATTTTTTATTTAAAATGTTAGTAGTAGGGAAGGAGGACATCTACGCCACCCCCCCGTGACCTTGACCGATTTTTTTTTTGATGACTCACCC